>JANHFR010163165.1:0-13341 GCA_032468015.1 Mimophis mahfalensis | reverse complement strand
AGCCAAGCTCCTAGTCCTCAAGTTTCCCCTCACGGCCCCTCACGGCTCCAGTCTGAGGGAAGGCGGGGGTCTCCTCGCCCCCTCCCCCACTGCCCTTACCCCCGCCCCCACCTGGTGGCGCCTCCCGCGGCGGAGCCCCGTCTTTTGTCCGCCCCTCAGTCCCTCATTGCACCACTCCGCGGCGCCGCCCCACCCCGGAACTGACCTCACCCGGCCGGCCCGGGCGGCCCTCACGGCGGCGGCGGCGAAGAACGAGGAGCGCGCACGGCCGCCACTAGACGGCGCCATCTTAGCGGCTGTGGGCGGGGCTCCGGCGGCGCGACGTCGGGAGGAGGGGCGGGGCGGGAGGAGGACGTCGACGTCGACGTCGACGCCGCCGCTGCTGCCATCTTTGGGATGGGCAGAGGCTGGCGAGGAGGCCATGTTGGGCAAGGGCGCCTCTGACGGCTGTCAATGCGATGAATCTGAGTGGAGCGGGAAGGAGCCCTGGAGGTCTTCTAGTCCAGCCCCCTGCTCAAGCAGGGGACCCTGTATCCATTTCAGACAAGAGGATGTCCAACCTCTTCTGGAAAACCTCCAGGGACGGGGCACCCCAACTTCTGGTGGCAAGGCGTTCCACAGGTGAATTGTTCCCAATGACAACGGCGCTGAACAAAAGACTTATGACCGTTTTTCACACTTAAACCATTGCACCATCCCCATGGCCACGGGATCAACATTCAGACGGCTTGGCAACTGACTCGTACTGATGACCGTTGCAGGGTCCCGGGGTCACGCGATCCCCTTTTGTGACCCCCTGACAATGGAGAAGCCAAATTAACCGCTGGATTACTAATTTATCAGCTGCAGTGATTCACTTAACAACTGTGGCAAGAAGGATCGTAAAATGGGGCAAAACAAATGTCTCACTTAACAACAGAAATTTTGGGCTCAATTTTGGTTGTAAGTGAAGGACTACCTGTAATTTATTGGGAACTGGCTCAGTCCATTAACATATTATTAAAACATCTTGTCCGTACAGATAGATATTAATCTCAACAGGGTGTTGTCCTTTTTAGCATTTTATTAAGGAAGTAATACCTATCAACCACAATATAATACATTACAGAAATAATAATGCAAAGTAATAACAGGGATTATGCAATCAGAAAACAAATTAGTATATAATAATGATTAAAGTGAGTTAAACCCGGAGAAAAAATGGGATCCATAAAAAATAAATTACTACAGAACTGGCTTAATTATATTTTTATAGTCCACGCAGTTGTGGTTTTCCCCTCCCAGAATAATACAAAATGACTGAAGCATTTTAATGCAACTCTAGTCAATTCTATTTTTTTTATATAATTAAACAAACCTTGGAATGTATAACTCTCAACCGTTTTTTTTTTAAGCCATTTTATGTGACTCAGGATTACACACAAACAACCGATCAACCATTTAGCCTTGTTTTAAAAAGCAATAAACAGGCCATCAAGCCACTTTTTTCAAAATTGGTTTCTAAAAATAAAAAAGTACATGCTGATAGCCCAGCATGCACAATAGTGCAATTTTAGTTAGTCCCAAAGATGTTTGTTTTATTGGAACCCTAAATAGCAACCTAATTTGAAGACTTTCATTGAATCAGATTCTGGAGAAAAGTAATTTTGGGGGGGGGGGCATGAAACACTAAGTGGTATTGTTTCCATTGCCAAGTTTTGACCCAACTGATAAAAAAAGATAAAATATTAATGGAGGAGAATGGAAAGACATTTTTTGCCATTTCATCAGAGCAGAAACAGAAGGAGTCTTTTTTCAATTTCAAAAAAAAGTAACTTCTCTACAATCCCATTTCCAGCAGATACGCATGTACATTTCTGTGCGCAATAATACAACACAGGATGATGATATAGTGTTAAAGGAGAACATTTGTAGCTCAGGGTTGAAATAAGGAGTCTGAGGTGGAGGATTTTGGGGTCCTTGATGCTCTCTGGGCTTGGTGTTTATCTTGTAGACATTTCATGACCCAAGTAGGGTAATTATCACCAGTGCTCACCATACATTCATTTTCATTCATTCATCAGTCAGACATTTCTTTACCCAACTAGATAACATCATCAGTCGGATGGTCAGATATGATGATACACAGTGTGGGATTACCGTGCAATTTTGCAAAATGGCCAGCTGCCACTTTCATCAACCGAGAAGTACCTGGATTAAAAGGCCAGCGGTTAGAAATGGAGCAAATCCTGATTTATGAGCAAATAAAAGAAGCATACGCACACACCCCCTCCTGCAATCCACCCAACCAGCTGCGGCTCACATGGCTTAATGCGCCAAATAGAAGCGCACAGCCATCTCACACACACACACCTATTTTTAAATGCAGCCAGTGGCTTTTCTGGTTGGCCAGCAGTTCCTTTATCCCTCCACTAGAAAAGGGGAACGAATCAGCTGTTGGAAGAAGCTGCTTTTGCGCTCAGACCAGGAAGGATGATAGATGTTGTGTTGTGAGAAAGCAAAGTTGTAAGTGTCTTTTGACTTTTTTTTGTGTGGCCTCGGTTTCTTCTCGCCAGCTGTGGCTCTCAGGCAAGGTTTCTACCTCTGGCGTCACCCGGTGTCTGAATTCATAATCCTCTTTCAGAAGTTGGGATGTGAAACGACAAATATACGACTAACCGACTTGCAACTCAAGGTTGAAAAAGTGTGGTCGTGGTGCTCTCTGAGACAGTTTGGAGATCCGTCACTTAATCGGTCACGGGTGGGGTGTGGAGGGGGGACACAACAAAAGGATCTGGCTAAGATGCCCCTATAAACTAAGACGTTTTAGTTTATAGTCCTGTTTTTTTTTCCTGGCTATTCGCAGTCCAGTTTCCATTGGGAAATCGCCTCTGGCTTTTAGACGCGAAACAGGAATGATAACGAAAGTTAGATTTTAGTTTGCAAAAAGTTGTGTAGTTGTAGAAAGGGCTTGTAGGAACTACAAGCAATGCACAAAGTTCAGGCTGTAAATGCAATTAAACCCCTGTACTGGAAAGAGTTAGAAGTCAATGGTTTTCCCTGTCTCGCTCTTTCTCCCTGTTTCAGCCCACTCCAGGAAGGAATAATTAATTTACCTGGGAAGTGTGTTATGCAAACTTGATGACTTTTGTTGAGGCTTTTCAGAGCCAGCTGCAGTAATCCGGAGATGGCAGATAAGAATTTGGTATCTCACCCACATTCCAGTTTTTCTGTTCTGGCCTTTAGATTAGATTTTCTGCAGCTCAAATCCAGCTGATTGTATTGTTTTCTCTTAAGCTGTTTACTCCTTGCTTCACTCTATGTTTTTCCTTTCTGGGTATTGTTTTGAAGTCTGGATAATCTGTAAATCTGGACTCTGGGGCTGGTTAGCGATAAGGAAAATAAATGGAGAGCCTGAAGACTATCTGAAGATAGTGTGGAGCTTAATCCGTATGTTAATCAGTTGCTACAGACAGACCCAGCCAGTTTCCCAACTTTGTCAGCAGTAAGATGTGTGAACTTCAACTCCCAGATCACCCTGAGGAATTCTGGGAGTTCCACACTCCCCAGACTGGGGGATTCTGGGAGATGTAGTCTACATGTCTTAAATGATAAATCCTGGTTTAATTGGTACTTCTAACCTCCTTGGAACTGCTGAAAGGACCGTGCTGTAGGCAAGAGAGAGAGGTGGTATATCCCCAACCTGTGTTGGGTTCTAATGTAGATGGTCTCTTTCACCCCTCTTTCGAACCAGGGGTCCCCTCTATCCTTCTGTCCTGAACCCACGTCCTGTCCTTCCATCTTCATCACAACTGATGGAGCTTCTTGGGTGAGAAAAGTTTTCCTTCTTCTTCATTAAAGAAAAAACTAGTCCAGTTGCTTTTTGAAAAAATTGGCCACGCATCGGATGCCCAGAAGAATTTCTCCAACACCAAAGTTCAAGACCATCCACATTTTTGTCCAAAGTCTACAGTCCCTTCTTCTTGCTTTACTAAACCAGGGTTAAACTAACAATGGTTGCTTGGTGTGCCCACCTGGCCTTAGAAAGTTCGAACCACAGGTGTCTTGTGGAGGGGTATCATGGCTTGTCCCGAAGAGAGGAATCCCAGCTCGACTGTTGAAGCAAACGTGGGGATTTTTTTGTTCCTATGAACGGCCCAAGTCCATTTCAAGAAGAGGAGATTCCATTATAAATGTTTGTTTTATTTTATTTATGCATGAAAAGGTGCAGAGCCCTTTGGACCGCCAGCTGGCCTTGTCGTGGCCTGCCTTTGATTCATGGTCTGGGGAGAAAAAATCCATGTTTGAACTTTGGCTACTATCGTACCAAGGTAGGAAGCACAACTGACAAGGTTTAGTAGCTAGGATTTGTTGTCTCCGGGAGAGGCCTCCAAACTTGGCAAGTTTAAGACATATGGGCTTTGACTCCCAGAATTCCTTAGCCGGCTGGGGAATTCTGGGAGTTGAAGTCCACCCATCTCAAAGTTGCCAAGTTTGGAGAGCCCTGGGTTAGAGCTTGAGGTCCACCTGCAAGCAGAGAACTGGCACAGCCGGGAAAAATGTTTCTCTCCCTGCCACCTTCACTCAAATATGTGCATTTTAATTCCCTGCTAGCAGAGAGCTAGCACATCAGGGGGAAATGGAGCCTTCCTCCCTGAGGCACTAGCTTTCTTTTCAGTTTTTCTGTAGAAATTCAGAAGGGAAACAGGGAATAAGAAGTTGCTTTCTGCTCAGAGTAGTTGGGCAGCATAGACATCAATTCATACCACAATATTATTTACTTGCAAACTGGAAGAGCTAGGGCGTTGTGCAAGAGAGAAAAAAACCCTGGGTGTCTGTTGCACTTTTCACTTAATTGTTTGTCTAAAGTCCCAAATCTCGTAAGGAGGTTAAGAATCAGCAGCTGAGACGGAGCGGACTCCCATTTCCACTGGGGCCTTGAAAGAGCCGTGCAATTTCTCCAAAGTTTTTTCCCCTTTCAAAGGAGGTGTGAAGTTCTTACACACTTAGTGTAAGACAGTGTTTGTGAGCTGCTCCTGCTGGTTGTTGTGGATGCCTGTGGTGTTTCCTGTGTGACACAGGTTTGTCTTCTGGGTTGCTGGCTCTTTTCATTCCTCAATCTGAAAAAAACCCCCACCAACAACCCTGAGATATTTCCTTGTAACCAAAGCGTGGAAAAAAACAGGAGTTGTGCAACACAAGGAATTAATGCTTGGACAATTTCCCTAGAATACACTCAGAAGTCCTGCTGAGTTTTTCCCTTGGCTCCGGTTTGCTTCCAGGAGGTTTTTCCGACTTTTCAAGCCGGCCTCTCCCTTGCATCTCTGAGTGGTCTCCTTTCTAAGGGTTAACAGCACGGGTTGGGCCTTCGGGGATCAGCTCCAGTTGCCAGAAAGGGAAAAAACAACTACAGCCAGTCCTCGGTTTATACGACCAAAATCGGGGCCAGAATTTCTGTTGCTAATCAAGGTGGTAGTTACGTAAGTCATGCCAGATTGACAATTATTTTAAATTAAGGTTGTTAAGGGAGTCATTGCAGTTATGCAAATGGTACAGTTGTTAAGGGAATCCAGCTTTCTGCCCTGATAGAAACATTTTAAAATACATCCTGGTTCCCAAGGACCCAAATTCTGATGATGCGACTGCGGGAATGCTGCAACAATCGTAAGCGCAAGGACTTTTTTCAGCACTGTCATAACGTTGAACGGACATAAGTCGAGGACCACCTGAAAAGAGGCTAAGCTGGGATTTGCCAGACCATGGCACGGTTTCATTCATGACTGGTTCCTTCTTTATCTAGGGAAAAATGGCCAAGGCGATCCAGGCTCGGCGGCTGGAAGGCGTGGACCAGAATATCTGGTAGGCTGTGTGAAGTTTGCTTCAGGCGATGGGTTGGAAGCTGAGGTTTCTCAAAGGGGGCCCCACGGAGTCTCCCCAGGACCCTCTGAGGTGCCTGAAAAAAAACCAATTATTTGTCAGAGGTGGGAGACATTTGCAAAAATGTAAAACCAACCCAGCCTTCCTGTTACCACTTTTTTATTTGTTTAAAAAAAATAAGGTTTTCCATGGAAAACATTTGTTTTAATGTATACAGTCATGGGTTTAAATATTTTACTTATTTATTTATATCCTACTTTTTAAAAAAAAATATTCCAAGGTGGAGAAGCCCTCCAACACCCCTTCCTTCTCCTATTTTCCCCGCAACAACTACCCTCTGAGGTGGGCTGGGCTGGACAAGAGCTTTTATGGCCAAGACGGGACTCGAACTCATGGCCTCTGGCTTTCTAGCCTGCTTGGCGCCTTAACTATTAGACCCAAGACGGGACTCGAACTCATGGCCTCTGGCTTTCTAGCCTGCTTGGCGCCTTAACTATTAGACCCAAGACGGGACTCGAACTCATGGCCTCTGGCTTTCTAGCCTGCTTGGCGCCTTAACTATTAGACCCAAGTTATCCCAACTTTTAAAAACGATTTTTTAAATCTCTTTTAGGGTGGAATTTTCCCGACTGGCGGCGACTCACAAGGCAGTGAATTTGGGCCAAGGTTTCCCCAATTTCTCCCCGCCGGATTTCGTCAAAAAAGCCTTCGTGGAAGCCATCGGCGGGGAAAACCCCATGCTGCACCAATACACACAGGCCTTTGTACGTGATGCGCACAGATGCCTTTCGCGCACGAATCGCAGGCCAACAAAAACAGGGGAACTTTGTTTCTCGTTAACCGTCTGGAACGAATTCAGCCCCGGCGGTTTGTTCACCAACTTTAAACCGCAGCTTACAAACGTCAAATAAATCGAGGTGGTCCTCGAATTAGGGCCAGCCTCTTCATGACGATGCCAAGTTACAACAGGCTGCCTGTGACCCCAGTTTGAAATTCCCACGGTCACACGTATCCACCTCCACGATCATGTGACCTTTTTTGGGGACACTCGGCATCCGGCAAATGGTTTAGGGCCACTGTGGCACCCAGGAGTCCCAAAGATTTGCGATATTTTAGTCTTTGTTTTCCGACGGGATTGTTTTCCCAGCGCCTGATCTGTTTTCTTCCCCAGGGGCATCCGCGGCTGGTGGAAATCCTGGCTCGTTTTTTTGGGAAGTTGCTCCAGCGAGACCTGGACCCTCTGCAGAACGTGATGGTGACGGTGGGGGCGTACGAAGCTCTCTTCTGCTGCTTCCAGGCCCTGGTGGACGAGGGGGACGAGGCGAGTAAGGGGACACTTCATCCCAGGGGGCAGCCTACCCAGCTAGGAGGCATCTCAGCTCCTGTTATTGGGTTTCGTTCGGTCGACAATTGCTTCTCCCATGCTGTCCCCCTTCCTGGAATGCGCAGACTTCAACTCCCAGAATTCCCTGGTTTATCCAGTGCTGAGGATTCTGGGAACGGAAGGATCCTTCTCGCTGTGCAAATATCAACTCCCAGCATTCCCCAGCTGGTAGGGAGTTTGAAAGTGGGAGTCTCAAAGCCCCACATTTGTGTGATAACGTGCTGTTCCTCGGCTCGGTTAAATGCCTCCTGCCTTTCTCTAGGTGATTATAATTGAGCCGTACTTCGACTGCTATGAACCCATGACCAGAATGGCAGGCGGGAAACCCGTCTTCGTACCCCTCCGGCTGGTGAGCGAGGGCCGCTAATGGGTCACCCAGATAAGGAAGGGAAGGGCGTGTTTCCAATCTAAGGGCGTTGGTGGGCTGTGGGAAGGACCTTGGGAAAGACCAAGGGAGCAGATAAGAGACAGAGTAGCCCAGAGCTGCCTGAGGGGCAGGGAAAGAGGCTCAGAAAGGACCTTCCGTGGTTTCTCAGGCTGTAAAACAGACAGTGGGAGGTTTGTATTTTCAGGCTTGAGTCAGACGTGATTCTGTCAATAAAGCGTTACAATACAGTAGAAGTAACTACTCCGGTTGTGATTCCTTTCTGGTTTAAACAGCAAGGGCAACTTCAGCATCACAAGACATCCTTCGTCTTTTTTTTCCAGGGAAAACGTTGCAGCCCCAGGCCAGATGGCTTTTCCAACAATGCCTCTGGGGTTTATGTAACAGATTCCGGGGAATAAAATGCACCCTCCAGCCCATTTTTTTATTTCATTGCAAGGATCTAAATGAAATGAATGAATCTGGAGGGCAGGTCGTTCACCCTCGTCCTTCTCTTTCCTCCAGAAAGCTGCCAGAAGTGGGAAGCTGGCATCCAGCCAGGACTGGCAACTCGATCCGGCCGAATTAGAGGCAGCGTTCACCAAGCGAACCAAAGTCCTGGTTCTGAATTCTCCCAACAACCCTTTGGGGAAGGTAACGGTGTTTTCTGCAACATGCCCATCGGGGGACATTGAAAGCGTAGAATCAAAGGGCTGCAGGGGACCTCGGAGGTCCTCTAGTCCAGCCCCCTGCTCAAGCAAGAGACCACATGCCAGGCTGTCCAATCTCTTCTTAAAACCCTCAGGGTTGCAGAACCCACGAATTCTGGAGTCTTTACCCATTTCCTGTTTATAAAATTGAGAGTCTGGAAGCCGAGCGCAATTGGAGCGTCCGGGCCACCTCCAGGCTACCTGTTGTTGTTGTTGTTGTTGTGATGGTTGTGTCTCAGAGGGCACCCACTGCCGGCCTCTTCACCCCCTGCAGGTTTTCAGCAGGGCAGAAATGCAGCACGTTGCAGAGCTGTGTGTGAGACACGACGTGGTCTGCTTCAGCGACGAGGTTTACGAGTGGCTGGTTTACGACGGAAATGAGCACGTGAGGATTGGTAAGGCCTCCCCTAACCGAACCGAGGATGTACCCCACAGGTGTTACCACCTGGATTCCTGCTTCTTTGCTGGGAGTCTCCCCGGGGGAAGCCGAGGCGTCATTTCTTCTCCTCTCTGTTTTACAGCCAGCCTGCCAGGAATGTGGGACCGGACGGTGAGCATCGGCAGCGCCGGCAAATCCTTCAGTGCCACCGGATGGAAGGTGAGGGGCCACACCTGAGCTTTCACCTTCCTAGGCTGGGTTTTGCACGTCTTCGGTTCGATGTTCAGCGACTTACTCTCCGCTACATATAGGAAGATACAGGCCTACAGGTAGTCCTCAACACACGACCATACTTGAGTCCCAAATTTCCGCTGCTAAGCAAGACAGGTGCGAAGAGAGTTTTGACCCCTTTGCAACCTTTCTTGGCTCGGTTGCTAAGCGAATCACTGCAGTTGTTCAATTAGTGACACAGTTGTTAAGTGAATCCGGCTTCCCCCTTGACTTGGCTCGTTCCACGGTCGCGTGACTCAGCAACGGTCATAACTATGAGCCAGCGTAGCATGCGGATTTTGTCCTTTGGGAGGCTGCAACGGCCCTGTGGAAAACACTCCTAAATCACCGTTTTCAGTACCGTTGTAACCTTGTCCACTAAAGAAGTGGTTGTAAGTCGAGGAGGTCTGCCTGTTCACACTCCCCACACCCACTGACACACTCATAGACACACTCACCGGCATTTCCTTTCACAGCAGAACTAGGAATGCAACAGCCGAAGACGTGAAGGAGAAACACGGATGGTACCAAATAATTATCCGTCCTCTTTCCTCTCGGCAGGTCGGCTGGGCCATCGGGCCTGATCACCTCCTGAAGCACCTCCGAACCGTTCACCAAAACTCCATCTACCATTGTGCCACAGCGGCTCAGGTAGGAGGACAGGGCCCCAGGAGGTGTGGGGTTCACACAACCCGGTTCCCCCGGCTGCCGGTCGTCCCGTTTGGGGGCTAAAGCCACCCACTAAACCGAGCTGCCCAGATTCTCACCAGGTGACGCTTCCAGGAGTCCTAATGAATCACAGGACTAGAGTTCTTCAGAGATCTTGAAGGTTAATTGATCCTAATCGGCCTTCCCTCGTTTATGGACTCCCTTTTGATCCCCAGACATTTATCAACCCCTTGGGCTGTCCCATCCAACCTTGGGAATCCGTACTGACCCCTTTGGGGTCAGCTCTAAGATCCTCTGGCCAGCTTTCTTGGTCATCTTTCTAATCGTCTGCCAGAGTAATTGGGAACTCTCCTCCAGTTTTTTATGTATTGCCTGTAACCTATATTATACGATAATAACCTAGTAGCTAACCTAGTCTGTTATCTGTTATCTGTTGTCTGTTGTCTATCCATTATCCAACTATTATCTATCTTTCTATCATTTATTTATTAGCTGTCTATTATTTATGCTATCATCTATTCAATATCTGTCTATTATCTATCCATTATCTATCATCTATTCAGTATCTATTATCTATCTATCTATCTATCTATCTATCTATCTATCTATCTCTTTTATTATGTCTATTATCTATCTATTACCTATTCAATATCTATCTATCTATCTATCTATCTATCTATCTATCTATCATCTGTCTGTTCTCAATCTAGTATCGTTTATTATCTAAGGAGAAGATAATAAGTCCCACTCTTCTTTCCTAAGCTCTGAAGAGCCCATCATCCACGGCTTGTTCAATACATTTACTGCTTTCACCATCCGATGCTGGCTTGCCACTCCATTGTTCTCTCCTTCCCCTTTGCTTCAGCAGGAGGCTGTGGCTCATGGGTTTGAGGAAGAGCTGGGGCGCCTCGGCAAGCCCGAGAGCTATTTTGTGCAGCTGCCCAAGGAGCTTCAGCAGAAGCGGGACCTGCTGGTGGAGTGCCTGGCCTCGGTGGGCATGAAGCCGATCGTGCCGGAGGGCACCTACTTCCTCATTGCCGACCTCTCGAGGTTTAGTGAGTTTGCCCCCCGCCACGCCAAATGTCCTGGGGGTGGTGGGAACTTTAGTAAACCCCTGTGAAGGAGGTTGCCAAGGTTGCCATCACATCCTTTGTCTTCTCTTCCAGAAATTGATTTGCCGCCTTCGGAAGAACCGTACGATTTTCGTTTTGCAAAATGGATGATTAAGAACAAGGTGAGGGGAGAATGCGGGGGTCTCTGAGCACCAAGGGCCCCTCATTCCAGCTCTGGGCCTCAAATACCAGTAATTCTCCTTGACTGGGGCTCTAAAGCTTCACCTGGAAGGCTCCCCCCAGGTGGCTCTTGTTACAAGCCAAGAAGGTGAACAGAATACAGAACAACAGAGCTGGAAGGGGCCTCGGAGGTCTTCTAGTCCAACCCCCTGCTCAAGCAGGAGACCCTACCCCACTTCAGACAAATGCCTATCCAATCTCTCCTTAAAAGCCTCCAGTGATGTGGGTCTTTTCTGGAGACAAGCTGTTCCACTGTTTTCCCTGTTAAAAAACTTCTTAGTTCTAGCTTGGATCTCTCCTGAATTAGTGGATGACTTTCTTGATGATAAGTTGGCAATCCCAATAATCCAGTCCTAAAACACGCATCCAGAGGAGCTGGTATACATGTTTATAATGTATAAATGTACCCAACTTATTTGCTGCCCATCTCCCATCCACTGACTCTGGGCGTCTTGCAACGTAAAAGAATGTCCCTTTATTCATGTTTTATTCTGAGCTGGGAGATTTTAAAGGTAGGATGAGGCACTGAGAAGCAGCCCAGGTAAACTCTTGTTTTTGGAGAAAAAAGGTAAACTTCAGATTTTTAGGGCCGATGGACCAGAAGACGTTGAAACTTCCAAAACTGCCTTTTGAGTGGAGCTCATAAAGGGGCTGATGCTTTAAATGACTTTAACACGGAATAAATTCGGCTCTCGGCTCTTTTCTTAAACTTTTTAGGAGGGTGAAAAAGAGAGAGAGACGTAGTTTGTTTTCCTGCTGATTTTTCATGTCCTTCCCTCCAGCGCCTGGCTTCCATCCCCGTCTCTGCTTTCTACAGTGCTCCGCAGAAGAAGAATTTCGACCATTTTCTGCGTTTCTGCTTTGCGAAGGTGAAGTATCCAGGGTTCAGCGACGAACAAATCATATTTACTTTTGCAGTCTGGCTCTCAAAGCAGTCTAGAAAGGAGGATCTCCTTGGAATTGTGGATTATTTTTAACCTGTGCAATCCAACATACAGCAGGCAGTCCTCAACTTACAAATAATTCATTTAGCGACCGTTCAGTGTTACAACAGCAGCGAAAAAGTGACCCACGGCTGACTATTCCTCACACTTATGACTGTGGCAATACTTCCATGGTCACATGATCAAAATCTTCCTTTACCTTCCCTTTTTCATCCATTTACTTCCTTTCTTCTTTCTCCTTTCCCTTTTTCTTATCCTATCTTGTTTCATGTTTAATTTATCATTTTTAAAAAATAATGATTCAATAAAGCTTTTATTGTCAAAAAGCTCATCCTTTTTTCTTTCAATCTTTTAGGAGGACTCGACCTTGAAAGCTGCCAGGGACATCTTAAAGGAGTGGAGCCAGGAGAGGCAAAATCATGACTCCTCCGCCATGGGGAGAGAAGCAGAGGCAAGCTTTGGGCCATCGGCCACCTGCCCCACGGGGGGACGGACTTCCTGGGCCATTGGACCCTGATATTCCTTCCTTCTCCCTCTGCAGGGTCTATGAGGCTCCCGGCCCGTCTTCCTGGGGTCTCAGCAAGATGATGGGGGCTGCCACTCAGCCCAGTGGCGATTCACAACCCTGGAGATGCTGGAAAACCTCGCAGGGGTTCCTACCTCTCAGCGTGTTTTAATTAAAGTTGCACTCCGTGCTGTTTGTCTGCAAAGTGTCTGTTCCCAGTGTTGTGTAGAAGGGACCGTAAAACTCATGCTCAGAGCGACAATTCGGGACGTTGGGCTCCCCTCTCATCCCCACGATCACTTTTAACCCACTGTGGCTGCCTGCCAGACCATGATAAGCAGCATGGACCTCGCCTTGCGTGGATGCCTCAGCGGAAGAGGCTATTCTCGCTCACCATTCGTGGTTAAATAAATGAACAACTTCGCAAGGGTTTTGGGATGCGCTGCCTCAAAATTAACCCGAATAGTTTCAGCCGGGTTCACCCCACCTGGTGTTGTTAGGAAGTTGCTTGAACCCGGCCACTGAGCCAAGGGGGCCATCAATACACGTTACACACTGGACGTATTGTTTAGCCTGAGGTCTCAATATCCTACCCAGGTGATTCTGAAATGATACTTGAAGTTATGTCAAGGTTAGTCTCTGCTTCCCAAAAATGCAGAGCAAGAGAACCGTTAGGGTGGCTTTTTCTCTCTCGTTTTAAGTGTTTTTTAAATTGAATAAAAAGGAACATCCCTCACTTCCCCGCCCAAAAATATATCTAAAAGGAGTTTTAAAAAGCCACAGGCAGAAAAAACCAGAAAAACTGGGTTAAAACACCAAAAACCCAGAAAGAAAGAGGGAGAGAAGAGGGGGAAGAAAGAGAGAGAGAGAAGGGAGAGAGATAGAAGGAAGAGGGGGAAGAAAGAAAGACAGAAAGAAAGAAAGAAAGAAAGAAAGAAAGAAAGAAAGTAAGAAAGAAAGGAGAGAGA
>JANHFR010160775.1:0-13363 GCA_032468015.1 Mimophis mahfalensis | reverse complement strand
CAGTTAGCTTTGATGAAACATCCTGGGCTTTAGTTTGGCTCCGAGTTTGAGGTCTTGCCATGTGTTCATGGCATGTGCCAATCTGTTTCGTGTGTGGCTTGGAGAGGGGTGCTGCAGCTGTTGATGCAGCCATGGTCTGGCTTCTGGTTGGTGGTTGCAATTCATCTGTGGCATGGGTTTGGGTTTGGATCTGGTGTGGTTGGTTGGTGGTGATGTCTTATGTTATCTTGGGTCTGGTGTTATTTTTTGTGGTTGAGACTTGTTTGTTAGTTAAGGCTAATTTCCAGATGCCTTAACTAACAAATGAGTCTCAACCACAAAAAATAATACTTATGACATTAAAAGCTTAAACATATGATTATTATATTAGGACTGTAAGAAGAACAATCAAGAATGATGATGGAAGAAATGAGGTAAAACTGTATTATTATGATTAATGTAATTTATTTGAACTGGACAATGCACCCTTCAAAATGAGATTTTATTTATGTAACATTTAAAATAAATAAAAAAAATTCCAAAAAAAGTCACTTTAGTCCTCAGCAGGAATGTGGGCATGTCAAACATCTCATAAGGGACCCTCCCTAGTTTCTTGGACTGAGAAGGCAGAGTGGGAAACAAATGTACATTCAGACTTGCAAGGCTGATGTCAACCTTATAGGATTATCCATATAGGAATAAATTCCAGATGAACTCACTTTATTTTATTGTAAAGTTGTATTAACAGAATCTTAGAGTGGTTCCTTCTTAGCACCAAGAGAGAGTGACTGGCCCAAGGTCACACAGCTGGCTTTGTGCTTAAGGCAGAACTAGAATGGAGTCTCCTGGTTTATAATCTGGTATTTTAGCTATTGCACCAAACTGGATCTCACATGGTGTATAGTATGGTATGGAGTGGTGTGGTGTGGTGTGGTGTGATGTGATATGGTGTGGTATAATACAGTATATAGTGCATATGCTGAAATATGAGGGGGTGCTGAGAAATTCTTGGCTTTGCCCCCTTCCAGAAAAATGAGCATAGCCTAATATCTTAGTATGTAATGGTGCAAATATCTGGTCTTTGAGATTCTTAAAATTGTTTTTTTCTTTTAGTGAGAAGCTGTAATGGCGGAGGCCACAAGCAAGTTTCACATTGTTGGAGTTACGGGCCATCATGAAGTTTTTGTTTCTCCAGGAAAAGTCAGCAAAGGACATTCACACTGAGATGTCACAAACACTGGGGGAGAAGTTTCCTTCCTACAGCACTGTCAAAACCTGGACATTTTAAAGACTGGCCATCTTGTTTCAAGACTGAGCATTTCACCATTGAAGATGAGCCCCGCAATGGGTGCCCCCCAACCTCAGACTTGGCAACTTGAGAAGCTGTCCATGAACTGATTATTGAGGACCAGTGAATATCTGCAAAAAAAGATAGCCCACATACTTGATATTTCATGGGAGTGTGTTGGGTTTGTTATCAACACTATTCTAAACATGTGCAAGCTTTCAGTGAAGCAGGTGCCAAAATATTTGAACAGTGATCAGAAGAAGGAATGAGTTGAAGCATCCGAAGCCATTTTGGCCCACTTTGAAGCTGCATAGCACTTTTTGGCTAGGTTAGTGACTGAGGATGAAACCTGGCTCCACATCTATGATCCTGAAACCAAGGAAAAGTCAAAAGAATGGCACCAAAGTAGGTCCCCACAACCAAAGAAATTCCAAACCCAGAAACTGGCCAAAAAGGTCATGGCATCCATTTTCTAGGACAAAGACAGTATTCTGTTGGTGGACTACCTACCTCAGGGCTCTAGTATCACCAGACAGTATTATGCTAACCTCCTGGACCAGCTGAAGGAGGCAATTAAGATGAAATTCCATGGAAAGTTGACCAAAGGGATCCTTTTTTTGAAGGACATTGCACCTGTGCACATGTCCAACATTGTGGCTGCCAAATTGAACACCCTGGGTTGCCAATTGGTCCACCATTCCCCCTACTCACCTGACCTAGCCCATTCAGATTATTATGTGTTCCTGAATTTGAAGAAACACCTGAAGGGGAAACGTTTTGAGGACATTTCTGATGTCAAAGATGCTTCTGAGAGCTGGTTTGTGGCCCAACCGAAGGACTTTTATGTGAATGGTCTAGAAAAGCTGCAACTACACTCTACCAAGAGCATCAGTCTCAGGGGGGAATATGTTGAATAAATGTGTTTATTTTATAACTCTGGCTGTCTTCTTCCTGCACAAAGCCAGGAACTTCTCAGCACCCCCTCATACATATATAAGTCTTTAAATAAAAATATGTATTTCTCTTTCCTTTCCTCTCTTCTAGGCCAGAAGTGTCATCATTATTTATTATTTGCCACATTACTGTCAAGGGATCTAAACTCCTAAGGAATGATAGATGACTACAGTCAGCAACATTTTAGATTCTTAGCATGCTTCCTTCCTTTATATTCTTGGATATAATGTCATGAATGGGTTTCTCTCCTTCTCCCCCCACCTTGCTATGGAATCCTACAATAATTCAGTTGACTGACTCTTCAGCTTGGTAGTTTCCCTAGAAATAAAAGCTCACATTTAGTACAAAGAAAAGCCAGGCAAGAAGCCAGATGAAACAAACAAAAAAACCTACATCTTCAGTGCAGCAGCCGTTCCTTGAGGGCTTGGGGGCTCTTGCAAATCCTCTTCATTTTCTTCCATTGTTGAAATTACTGGTGCAGAAAGAAACAAATAGAGAAACAAAATGTTGGGCCTCTTTGCACAATGAGCAACATCTGTATCTACCTTTGCTTGGTTAGATAGCTGTTAGTGGTGGCTTTCTCTAAGCCACATTGATCTAGTCGCTTCATAATTCTGATGAATTAAAATGCACCAGTGGGAAATAGTCTGTCTTTCCTACGAGCAGAATTGAAGAGCAAAAGCTGAGCCACAGTGTGACTCATTAAATGAAAAGGTAAACTCAAATTCATGAATGGTGCTTCACCATCAACCAATTCACCATCTAGTTGGAAATAATTTTGCACTCACAGCCAAGTCTTTTTCTCTTACTGGCAGTTTGTTCATCAAAGGCACAGCTTCCAAAAGGCACAGTTTCAACCTGGCATAATCTTTTGAAGAGTTCAGCTCATCCACAGAGGTCATAGTTTCCTCTTGACAAAATTGTTAAGCAGATCAGGTAAAGAAATCCAAGTCATGAGACTCCTGGCTGAAGTTGTGACGGGATCGGTCATGGAGAGTGCAGCTCCACATTCCCATGCTGAGTTCTCCCCATTGGTGGGCTCCAAAAGGAGCCAAAGCCACCCTGAAAGGGTGGCAAAGCAAAGAGGGGCACCTTGTGAGGTCATGGAGAGCTACATCTCTTCTGCCTGACCAGGGGCTTTCTTTTCCCTCTCAGCCATGACATGGAGAAGAGGCAGTCCCAGGATGGCCACCATGAAGTTGGGACAGCCGAGGAACAACTAAGACTGGTGCTGGAGCAGAGATAGTGAACAGTGTCTGGGTGAGAGAATTCCTTTTTACTCAAAAATTAACCCCAAAAGGAAAAATCTAGGAGAATTATTGGGCCAGAACTACTTGATAAAGCAGCAAGTGGAAATTTTGAGAGAAAAGTATTAGATTGGGAAGAAAAGATTAAGGGAAGAAAAAAAAATTAAAAATATGAAAAATTGGATTTTTAAATGTGGAAGTGTTGTTGTGGAAATGAATTTTAAAATGCTGGAACTATTTACTTTAAAAGTTAATTCTGTTTTTATAAATTGAATTAAAATTAAATTGGGTTGGAACCGGTTGGTTTTGTGACAACATTGAAATTTAAAGCTGTGAGCACCACCTGCTGCTGAAAGGAAATACAACATATAATTACAAGTCTGGCAACATTTTTGATATGGAATAAACAATACTTGTAAAGATATTTACTGAATTAGGTGCACCTACCCTATGACAACCAGAGATTTAATTGTGAGAACAAGGAAGATTTCTAATTAAAGTGACCCCTGAATGTTATGATACAGGATTGAATTTATAAAGGGGTTTTAAAGAGATTTCGAACAACTTCATGGACCACTTAAAGGGAACTGATTTTGAAGAGCAACTTTAGACTTGAATATATGGTTCCTGGACTACTGGATAAGAGTGAAATCTATTACAATAAGACAAGATGCTTCATCAGGGGAAAATGAGTGGAACCTGGGAAGGCATGGCATCAATGTATCAAAGCAGGAAGGACATTATAGTAAGAAGCCACAAGGAGATCAAGAAAATTATACATGGCATAGATGGAAAACTGGAAAATGTAATACAAGGGACGATGAGTAAAGATCAAGATGCCCAGAAAGGGTGGAGCCAGCAGAAAGAATGGAGAAAAAAAAATAGTCCAGATGAGCCAGCAAACAAAAGAAGGAGATAAGGAGATAATAATAAAAACAACGATTGATGAAATAAAACATGGGGGAAATACTTTAAGAGATTTAAAAAAAGACCTGAAGATTCAGGAAGTTATTTTTGAAAGAGAGACAAGGACATAGGTAGATACTTTGAAAACTAGACAGCGGAAGACGGTAGTGATGGGAAAAATATTTAGATTGAATAGTCAGGATGTGGGAGACAGAAACAAAGATTTAAGAGAGGAACATGGGATTCAAGTTAAAAAATGAATAAGAATTTGAATACCAATGCAGATAAGAGATGGTGGTTAGGAAGGAAATGTCTTTTAATATAAGGGTGGCACGATTAAAAGTTAGAATGGAGAGAGAAATAGGAAATGGGGTAATATTAGTATATATACTTTTATATAACAAAATAAAATGGGAGACAGGGGAATCCCTGGAGATCCCAGGAAAGCCTTTTTGCCTCCAGCGAGCCACCGGAGAGCGGGAGAAGAACGATGATGGGGGATGGTAGTGAAGGGCTGAGTATTCCAGTGACTGGGCATTGTCCAGTGTGTGTGGGGGGGGGGGCTGGGCTATTCAGCTTGCCGAGCCAGAGCCCTGTGGCTGTTAATGGCCTGTTTATCATCGAGTTCAGCCCTTCTTGGATACTGAGGGCCGAATTTAGTGCCGTCGTCACCGTGGTTATTGCTACGGCTGTTGCAGGTGCCGCTGCTGCCATTGCCATGTGCACAGCCTCACCAGAGCCACCAGAGCGATGGCCTTGACAGATGCTATGGCTGCCGCCGTGATTACGGCTGCTCCTGGAGCCGTCAGAGCCATTGAAGCTGCTGTGCCTGTTGGAACTGTTAGAATTGTTGCCGCTGCCATAGTTGTTGCCATGGTCCTCTCCGCTCCCAATGTTACTATCGATGCTGCTGAGGCTGCTATTGTTCCTGCTGTTGTTACTGGGTGCAGCTGGCGTTATGGCCATTATTGCTACCATGGTTGTTGCAGTGTCATCATGGCACCATTATGCTCACCTTTCATCTACCACTGTGGTGTGCTATTCCATCTGCTACACTAGAGCGTATCCATCCATGCCATGCTACCATCTAATTATTGGGAGGTTGGCCCTTGCAAGTCTATGGACCCAACAGCCCATTACTGGACAATGGTAGGAGGGCGTGCAGGTGGTGCTGAGCACTGAGGAGGCCCAGCTATATGTCCTCCTGATTTCGGACCCAGAGCTCCTATTGGGCTTAATGTGTCTGGGTCCATTTGAATTTAGGTGGGTCATGCTCCTACCATGGTTGCCGGACTTGCTATTGGCTTGTTGCCCCCCCCCCCCCAGAGTTCACTGAGTACACAGGGCCCATTGGAACAGCTGTAGTAACTGTTGACATTTTATTCCATCTACGCTGCCACTGTGAGAGGGCAGTTGGGTTTTTTATGATTCTCTGCCTCATTTTTTACCACATGCAGCTTTTACCATCCTTTTCCCCATCCCCCCTGGATGTCTCTGTTGCAGCCTTGTTATGTTTCGTAGTTCTGCTTCTCACTTGTTAACATACTCTGCTACAGATTCCTGAATAAATAGCAAATTATTCCTGAATAAATAGCAAAGCCTTCCATATTATTCATGTATCAGTCTCTCTTTGCTTATTATGTGAATGGTTATATGGTTAAACATGACTGTCGGGAATCTTCCATTCTTCCCGACATGGAATGCCTCAGGCTCGAGGGAGTCCCACCCCTTCCCTGCTAGATCTTTCATACCTACCTCGTTCTCTCCATGGCATGGGAGGCGAAGCTACAATCAATTAATCCTAGCCTGCTGCTGCTGACGTCATTTCCATGCTCCCTGCACTGCCGGGTGTCGCGTTCAGTCGTGATTGGTGGAGGAACACTGGGGGTGGGTTCTTAAGCTGAGACATCTATTTAACTCAGTGCTTGTTACCGGGATACTTTGATGCTGTTTTCATTCATATCAAACGTCAAGCGTGCTGCTGTACCAGAAGGTTTAATTAAATGGCACTAAGTGTACCAGAAGGTTTAAGTGTACCAGAAGGTTTAATTAAATGGCACTAAGGGAAACTTCACCTGACTTCCGTGTCTGTTTATACTTTTCGCGAACAGGGTAAGCAACGCCCTGACAATGACTTTTCCAATGATACAAAGTAAAATTATTTAAGTATTCTGTTCACATTGAGTTATTATGAGAAAACAGGATTTAACAACTTTGGAACTTAAAACAAATGATATTCTCAGTTATCTCTTTGGAAGATGCAAATCTTCTAAATAAATCTATTAATATTTATTGTTTTCTGTATGTTCAGTTGTAACTATTTTATCCTCTTAGTTCCCATAAACTTGCATGTCTTCGATATCTTTAGTGCTTCAATTAAATGACTCTGAGCAGCAAAAGTACATTCCCTTTATTGATGCTGGATAATATCCATTACAATTACTGAGAATTACTAGTGTGTAGCAAAATGAAAGAGTATCCATATTATAATTAAACTCTAATATCCTTCTAATATACTTTCTATTGTATGAAATAAGGACATGGCAACCAGAGCCAAAAATGCACTTGCCAGATTGTCAATATATCTGAAACTAATAGAAACCATGCTGGCAGAGCAGACTGAAAGTAGGTCATCATATTGTATGTGAATCCAATAAATGATTGAGCTAGAAATTATCAATCCTACTTAATGAGGCCTCAGCTTTCAGAAAGTATTACTTTTTAAAATCCCTTTCCCATGTTTGTGATGTTTCAAATTGCAGTTGGTGAAGAACCAATCTGTGGGATTGCATTTTACCCAATAGTGTAACAAGTACAGAGATGTTAGTCAGGGATGTGTGCTAGAGAATAGAAAGGGCATTGGGAAGATTTGGCCCCTTTCTGCTTATCAATCTTCCTAGCATTGAACATCCAAGGGTAACCCTCATCTCCTCTATTTTCTTCTCACACCGCTACTCCATATTATAATTAAACTCTAATATCCTACACCGCTACTCCAAATTCTCTCGCCTTTCCAGCCATCGACCTCAAAATCCCATTCTGCTTATCTCTCCTCTTCTCCTGGTGGATTCTCCTGCCATCAGTTATCCAAGGGTAACCCTGATCTCCGCCATTTCCTCTTCTTGCCTTTCCAAACCTTGTTCTTCCAGATTTCCAAATTCTCACCTCTCCAGACATCACCATCGAAGTCCCGTTTCACTTGCCTCTCCTTTTCTTCTGGTAAACCTTCTTGCCATCAGGTAAATTCCTTTTTCTCTCAGACCTTCGACCATCCTTCACTGGCTCTACTCTCTTCCTCCCTAAGATCTTTAATTGCTGACTGTGCCATTTGAAAGTCTCCCTCATCATGTATTCTCATGGTTGCATCGCCATTTGAGGTTGGGGCATTTCCACCTTCTGCCCAGTCAGTTCCTCTTGTGCTATTCCAACCATCTCTTCTGTTAAATTTTCAGTTTTATTACAAGTGTCAACAAGTGCATAGAATATCTGAAGTAATGGTTTGAGCTGAAGAATTAAATTGTCACATTTCTGAGAGAACCTGTCATTCGCACCTTCCTTAATTGAATTCACCACCATTTCCTCTCAGCTGTTCTTTTTTATATATAAATTTTTATTTACAAATTATTTAAAAAAATACAAAAAACCAACAGTACAATTTTTGTTGTTGCAGTGAGTTTCATATCCAATACAATTTGAATAATCTTATTGTTTGCCTATATATCTATATACATTATTATCGCTAGTAACTTAATTCTTATTTAAGTAAAGAAAATGACAGACAGATGGAAAGAGGGGCTTCTACCAAATTGCTATTCAGGGATTATTTATATATATAATTCTAATACAATTATGGAATCCTTTTCTCCATTCACAAATACCATCTACCCCAACACAGGTAGTAGTCTGATTCTTGCTTATCTTTCAACAACTTAGTAAGTTATCTGCTTCAGCACATGCCGTTATTTTCTCCAGAATCATTTCATCCGATGGTATGCTCTTGTTTTTCCAATTTTGGGTGAATGTGATCCTGGCAGTAGTGACTATATGGAGTATCAAATACCAGCTTGATTTCCCCAATCTGTCGGGTTTAATTCCTAAAAGAAAAGTCTTTGCCTTCAATTCTAATGCACAGCCCATGATTTCAAAGATCCGCATCCAAATTCTATCCCCCTGCCTGGGGACATATCCACCATATATGATAATATGTTCCTAGGGCTACCCCATACTTCCAACAGAGTGTCAAGGTCCCTGGAAACATTTTCGAAATCCTTATGGGTGGGAGTTGCCATTTGTACAACGTTTTGTATATATTCTCTTTGTAGGTAACTGCCAACGTTAATTTCAATGTCTTGCCCCAAACCTCTTCCCACTTCTCTAAATCAATTGAGCAACCTATATTTTTCCCCCAGGCAATCATTGAGTCCTTGATTATTTCATCCCCAATCCATCGGGTTATCAGGAATTTGTAGCAATTGGAAAGTATCCTCTCTTCCTTCCCTGTAAGGATTTTATCTAGTTCCTGGGGTGTCCTATAAATTCCTGTATTATTCTTAACTTTTAACACCCTAGATTGTATCTAGGTATGGGTCCACCAATCTACCTCATAGCAAAGCAAGGCCAGTTCATCTTGAGATTTTATTCTTCCCAGGGGATCCAATAGCTCCTGATAAGTTAAAGGTTTCTCTTTCAAGTAAAGGGCTGGGTATATCACAGCCTCAAGAGGTGACAACCAAATTGGGGTCATCGGGTAAAAATTATTTTTTATTCATTCCCATACTGAAATCAGAATCTTTCACAGGCAGTGTTCCATAAAATATTTATACCTTTTTGGTTTATCTTGTCCCAAAAAATGGTGCCAGCCCTGGTGTAAATTGTGGCCTTCGATTATAAGAATCCTCCTCCTCCTCAATAGAATGCAGTCTCTGACCCACACTAAGATAGCTGCCTGATAGTATACTTCCCACTTTGGTAGACCCACACCTCCTCTAGATGTCAATTCTTGAAGCATTTTTAATTTTATCCTGGGCCTTCTGTTTTGCCAAACAAATTTACTCATGTATTATTCTAGGTATTGAAAAAATTGGTATCTAATAAGGTTGGGGCAATTCCTCTCAGCTGTTCTGATGGCTCAAAAAAAGTTTTAAAAGTACTCACATTCTGCTTTGTATTGTTCTTCATTCTCTCCAACAGCTATCAGCTCAAATTCAATCTGAGTGTTCTTAAATTGCTAGTCCTCCCGTCGTGACCTGGTTCTATTTTTCTTCTTCCAGATTTTGGTCCTGGAATGGTCCCAACTACATGATGGCCATATTTAGTCATCGCTTCATCCTGCCATCAGCCAGGGATTTTCCTCAAGCAGGGAGGAGCAGAAAAAAGCCCCTCAATCCCTCTGGTGATTCCCTGATGCTTTGTTGCCCCTGCAGGGCAACTCAGGCTCCAGCGGGGCCCTCAGGCTGGAAAGCCTGGAGTAAATTCTGCAGCTGGCAGAATCCACAACCAGAGCCACCAGAAGACAGACTGGAAGTCTGATACGTTCATGATTTTTGTATTATTATTATTCCATATCAAAGTGAGAAAGTGATTCCAAAAAGTCTAAAAGTCTATCCTCCTGCACTTTGGATGGTCAGGTTTAGCATCAGAGGTTGGGCTCATGTGGTGGTGGCAGTGGTGTTTTGGGAATGGAAGTGGTATCTACTGATGACCATTTCCTTAATGTGAAAAAGTCCACATTCTCTGCTACTTTGTCACATTTGTATTTGTGAATTACTAACTGCTGAACTGGATTTTTTTTTCCCATTCAGACAAGAATCAAGATGTGTGTGCCAATGAGTTTATTGCTGGTCTAGTTGATTTCCCCCGTACAGTATTGGCAGGGTTTGTAAAATACACAAGCCATGGTTTACTTAATCATAGCCTATTAGCCCAGTTACCTCTGTTTGCACATGCACTAAATCCAGTGGTGGGATTTAAATAATGTAACAACCAGTTCTCTGCCCTAATGACCAGCTTGGTAGGCATGGCTCAGTGGGCATGTGACTGGGTGGGCATGGCCAACTTGACATCACTCACATTGAGGGGTGCTTCTCATCACCAGACCTCTTGTGACCATAGGGATGTTGCAATGGTCATAAGTGTGAAAAATGGTTATAAGTCACTTTTTTTCAGTGCCATTGTAACTGAATGGTCACTAAATGAAGTGTTGTAAGTCAAGGATTACCTGTACAAAAATACAAAAAAACTTCTTTGCTTGCAAGAAGCTGCCCTAAATACCAATCATTAGATTAAAAAGACATGAAATCTGGAGTTAAAAATCAGACAGGGAACCAGAGCAACTCGAGGAATTACAATAGTTAAAATGCAGTGATAACTATCAGCAGCTGACTCTTGCTCATAAAGTGAAATCCTTTAGCAGAGAGGTCATTTAAGATCTCCAGAAAGAGCACACCCAGGAGAAGCAATCTGTAGATCCATTTGCACCACTTAAAGATACCAACCCTTCTCACTCACCTCACAAGATATCCTAAGGAAATCATCCAAATTTAAGGAAAGATCACATGCCACCCAGAAAGGCAGTAAAAAATCAATGCCAAGCTTACATCCTGCCTCCTGGAAGTACACACCAAAAGGACAGCGCCAGAAACCACTAAAGCAGTGAAGGAAGACCCCTCCCCAGATAGAAAAAAACCCATGAGGCAGGAAAAACTTCACACACAATACAAATAATTAAATCACAACAGTTTAAATCCCTTTAAAACTAAAACACAAGCCTTGTCGGAGTCATTGCCAAAGCTCACACCCCAGGCAAGCTCAAGTGTAAACATTTGAGATAAACCTAACTACAAAGAAAGCAATTAGCGCTAGAATGTAGCAAAAGAGCAAACACAGTAGCTCTTTCTTGTTAAACCAATTACTAGAACAAATAGACACAGGAACTGGCTAGATTTCTCAACCCAGTTTCTTTTCAGAAACAGAGATTAACCTTTTTCCTTCCAAACAAAGCTGAATCGGGAAAAATTATACCAACAATGAACACAGGATTAAACCTCACCAAGCACAGAATTAAACTTCACCAAAAACCAGTTTTAGACCAAAATTCAGAAAGGGTATGTAAACTCACATTTGAATGCCAATCGCAAGAGGTAGATTACTGTCTGAAATAGCAAAATATATTAAAGGCTGAGAAATTGTAACACCAGCATGAAATAATGATTCTATCAGCCTGGCAGAAGAAGCACCAAAACAATCTGGAATACAGATTTAGAGGAGTTTTCATTTGTAGAGAGAATATTATGCAAAAGCAGAATTGATTCAGTGGAGTAAGGATATGCCCAGTGGTGGGATTGAAAATTTTTCCCTACCGGTTCTATGGGTGTGGCTTGGTGGTTGTCTGACTGGCTAATTTGACATCACTCACAGCAAGTTGGCATGGCACCCTGCTGTAAATGACATTGAGTTAGCCACACCCACTCAGTCCCATGACTGATGCTACAGGACGGCGTCTTCTCCTGAGGCACACGTGAACTCACTTTCCTGTTATGGCTGTGGGGAGCATTATCTATGAAGAAGAAATGCTGAAAAAGAGGCAGCTGGGGGCATCTCCGGAAGGACTTGTGCATTCCAAGGACCATGAGAATCTTCTGGCTTCCTCTTTTTCAGGCAAGAAAATATCCTGCTGGAGTGGGGCATGGGCGTGGCTCTTTGCCAAAGAACAAAGCTTAGAAGCAGGCTGCCAGCTCCAGCCCCTTACCGCTACCCACAGCAGCCCTGCTCTCTCATCCTCTTGCTTGCTCCAGCACCTTTCCCAGAGAAAAATGCTTGAAGGAGGCAGCCCAGGCCAGCAGCACCAGCTCCTTCCTGTAAGCATCCCTGGACTCCCAAGGCTACATTCTCCAGGAAAGAGCTGCCCCACTCCAGCAGGATAGTTTCTTGCCTGAAAAAGAGGCAGCCAGAGACTTCTCACAGTCCTTGGTTTTGGGGTAGATTGGGGTAGATTCTAATTCTAAACTTAGTATTCAGTGAAATGGGGGGATTTTAGAAGACATTCTGGAAGAGTAAGACAAGTAATTAATGCAGAAGTTTGAAGGAAGAAATGTGCAAACCAGTTCCCTGTTTGTGAATATCAAAAATCTCTCAAGTTACCAGTCCTTTTGGACACCCCAAGAAGTCCCTACATCATTAACTTTTCATGCTTTGCATGTCTTGTCTTGTGACAATAGCATAAAAGATCTATCAGAAAATGGCAACAAAAGAATTCAGAATTTGTGCTTGAAATGTATTTTATAGGTGGAATAAGGAAAACAGAATAGTAAGAATGCAATCTAACAACTCAAATGTCTTAAAATATATGTACATAACAATGAAGGAATAGTGGGGGAAGTGGACAGTGATAACATGAGGCATACATGTTGGAGAGGGAAGGGAGACATAATAATTTAAGGATAATTAAGGGGAAAAAAACCCTACAGAGAATAAATAGTATGTCAGATAGCATAGAATAGTCCAAATCTAATAATCTATGCAAGTTTCTACTTCATATAACAATGTCAAACATTAGATACTTCATATATCTATGAAAATCACATGCAAACTGGAATCAGGCAAGATGACATTAATAGTCTTCTCCAAAACTAGGCTATATTTTCCTAGGAAGACCCATTCAGAACAAATAGAACTCAATCTCTAAGTTTTCCATTTTTAAAATATATTTGAAACCCAAAGTATAATATTTGTTCTTAAGCTTCAAGTTCCTTTTGCCATCATGATTTCCAGAACAAATAAATTTCTTTAATCTCGGTATTTGATTGAAGTTTGAACTAGATAAACTGAATTTTAATAGGTCAGTGATAGCAAGATATAGCTTGGTAGTTCTTTGCCTATTGTACTTTTTTTAAAAATTCCATTTATATGCCATCCTTCTCCGGAGACTCAGGGCAACTTACAACCTCTTGAAACATTAGCCTTCATTCTTTGGATATAGGTACCTGCTTAT
>JANHFR010159066.1:0-13389 GCA_032468015.1 Mimophis mahfalensis | reverse complement strand
GGAAGGACGGCAGGAAGGAAGGAAGGAAGGAAGGAAGGAAGGAAGGAAGGAAGGAAGGAATAGCACTTAGATACCACTTCACAGAGCTTTGCAGCCATCTCTAACCAGCTTACAGAATCCTCATCTTGCCCCCAACAATCTGGGTCCTCATTTTACTGACCTCGGAAGGATGGGAGGCTGAGTCAACCTGGAGCCAGGCAGGATCGAACTGCTGGCACTGGGCAGCCTGTAATACTCCACTCTAACCACTGTGCCACCATGCGCCACCTATTGGCATGGCTTTTTATTGCAGTAGAGATATTCACCTTCTTATCACAAACCTTTAATTTCACAATCACTTTGACACTATCCATTGCCATGTCTCTGGCTACTATTTTTATGTTTCTTTGGCTGTTCCATTCTCCATCACTTCGTTTGTGGCTGTTGATGTCATTTCATCATTATCGGTAATGGTTTAATCTCTAGAGATCTGTACCATTAATGATAAATGAATAAGATTGAGAATTCCGTTCTATTTTGCAGAGCTACAGTTGCGTAGTTGGTAAGAGTGAGTTGAAAATCAGAAAGTATTTGTTTTTAGAATTCCCATTTCACGTTGCTTTTGGGTCCTTCGCACATTGTGTCCCGTGACTGAAAATTTGTCACTTTGGTTAACACTGTGGCTTTGTGTTGACTTCAGTTTACAAGTTGGCTTGCAGTGACTTTCAGTGCTGTCAGTACTGTAATGGACAAGAAGTGTGCAAGGAATGACAATTATTAATCTTCAATGTGCATGATCATCACAGGCCCCTTTCTCCATTAAAAACTAATTTGATTTCTTCCTGTTTAAATTTGGGGTTTAACTGAAAGGATCTAGCTGTATTTCTCCTGATTCCGGGTAAACTATAAAGTTGGTGAAGATTGATTTTCTTTCTAACCTTCCACGGGAATGTAAGTGGCAGCATTTATCTTTTAGATGTGGAGGTTCAAAAGATGAAGAAGGCCGTGGAATCTCTACTGGCAGCAAATGAAGAAAAGGTAGGTGTGAAAGTATTTTCTGGTTTTGATTTGGGTAGATAAAAGGAAGGTTGTCAGCATCTCCTGCTTTGGGCAGGGGGCTGGACTAGAAGACCTCATGGTCCCTTCCAACTCTGTTATTCTATGCCTTAAGTGATTCAAAGAGGAGGCTTTCTTTGTTTTAGGATCGGAAGATCGAGGAGCTTCGCCAGTCCCTCAATCGCTACAAGAAGGTGCAGGATATGGTCATTTTGGCTCAAGGGAAGAAAGGTATAGAATGACATTCCTTTCCATTCCATATGTTCTATTCCATTCCAATCCTTTCCACTCCATTCCATTCCATATTTTCTATTCCTCCACTCTACCCCATTCCATACTTTATATCCTACTCCATTCCATATTTTCTATTACTCCACTCCACTCCACTCCACTCCATTCCATTCCATATTTTATATTCTATTCTATTCCATTCCATATTTTATATTCCATTCTACTCCATATTTTCTATTCCTATTCCATATTTTCTATTCCATTCTATTCTACTCCACTCCACTCCATTTCCATTCCATATTTTCCATTCCATTCCATTCCATTCCATTCCATTCCATTCTTTATTTTATTTATTTTATTAATATTTTATTTATAAATTGTGCTTGGGCGCACAGTCAGCCGGATGTTCAGACCGGATCTGGCATTTTTGTCCCTTGAGTTCCTCCCAAGGACCTCTAATAGACAGATCTTGACATTTTATGGTGTTACTGTCACAGGATGTCAGCTGTTCCAAGTCAAGCTGCCTTTTGCAATTGACTGATGGTGAATTGGTCAGTGCCAATGATGTTCAAATGGTGCTCCAGATGTTTGGGGATTGTGCCCAAGGCTTATAAATGCATTATTTTTTATTATTCTTTATTCTAATTTGAACTTTGGATGCCATTTTGCCCCTGTGTTTCTTGGTTTTGCCACTTAGCTCTCCAGTGAAACATAGTTTACCACATGTGGTTAAGTCCCAGTTTGTAAGATGAGTCTCTAACTACAGAGGTACAAGAACTTTAGTATTACAACACAGTAGAACCATCTTTGTAGCTCAGGGAAGTACCACAGCTTACAGTTTAATTCAGAGTTCTTCAACAGTTTTTGTAACCAAGGATCAAGACTAGAAGTTTTCTTTTTAATAGATTAAAGTTTTAAGAAAACTCTTTATGGGCAAGAACAAGTCTTCAGAGTCTGGCTGACTACTTGTAGAATGGCAAACCATGATCCCAAGGGAGATATTTGATCTATAAATTTCTGATTTTCTCCTCTTAGGCAAGGATGACGAAAGCGAGGACTCTGGGAGTCCGGCATCGGTCTCCTCCATTTTGTTAGAGCCACAGAATCTAAGCGAAGCTGAAAAAACTCCGCTTTCGGGTTCTCCAGACCACGAAGATTTGAGGACCACAAGTTCCGAAGAGGTATTTCAATTTTCTCCTCCGTTAGCTTCCTTCAAAGACTTCCTGGGAAAATGAATGGGTATTCAATTTCAGATTTTCAGATTTAGAACATTTTTTTTAAAAAAAATATGTACTATGGACTTTTAATTATATCGGGAGAAAACTAGAAGGTTTCAGGCTATGAAGTTTGTGTTATGCTTCCATATTTGGCTAATAAATAGCTATCTGTTGTCACTTAATGCAAAATACATTTTTTTTTAAAATTGTAGAATTCCATCCAGCTCCACACCAGCGTCTTGCAAGTTTCCATTCCTTCTTTTTCACAATCGTTCAGACGTTCAGAAGAACAGAGTGAAAAAGGAACCGTATTATCCAAGACAGAAACAGAAAATGAAAGCAGGTAAAGACAATTTATGCCAAAGTCCCTGGGTGTTTCAGGAAGAAATTGAACACAATAAATTTTTTAGATCCATAAATTTTTAGATCCATACCTTTTTTAGATCTAAAGTGAGAGGTTGGCCAAGGAAACATAACATAGACCTAGACTAAAATAATGTATTAGTAATTATTATTTATAATAATTATTATTATTTACTAGTGGATAACACAGCTTGTCCCGGGTATTTATGACAATGCTGCCTTCAATTCCCAGCATTCTTTGTTTAATTTGCATGCCTGGCCTCTATTGGCTGGAGAGCCTCTGATTTGCATGTCTTGCCTGGTAACGGTTTGCACATGGTCAGTAGAGCTTGGCTGCGAAGTGTCGATGGGGGTGTCCACTTTGGCACCCATTTTGTGTGTGTGTGTGTGGGAAATGGCGCGAAGGCATTTGTGACGCCCCCAGTGTTTGTCTGCAGTGTGTAAGGTATTTGCCTGGCAAGTTTGGAGCAGATTGATGTCGGGGTGGAAGAGCCTATTTGCAACATACCCACAAATCCAGACACCTAATGCTTCTCTTTTATAGGTATAGATTAGTAAAATAATGTTATTAGTAATGATACTATTAGATGAGGCGGTATTGTTAAGGCTCTCTTTATTTTCTTTTAATTTTTTTTCTTCAGCGAGAAACACCCGGCGGTGGTTTCCATAGAAACCCAGCTAAGTGATGCAAAAATGTAAGTATCCTATCAAAATCTAAATCTTGACTCATCCAACCCCCAAAACCATTACCCTTTTTTGCAGAAATGCCTTCGTCTTGTTGATAGGGGTGTCTGCAGGGAGGGTGGAGTCAAAACAGTGGCTGCCATTTTGACTTTTCTGCCCCTTCCTGGCCTCTACTGCTGATTCTTCCTGTGCTTTTATTTTCCTGCTGCTCTTTGAGTTATTCCAGCTTAGTTTCCCTTTTATATTTCAGCATGAAGCATCTCCAAGCAAGCTGTATAGCACCAGGGATTTATCGAATTTTGTAATATATATTTCCAAACCATTTCTGGCTAGTTTTTTTTTTCCTGCAAGGCAAAAGAGAGGCTGATTTCCGGTGCTCCTAAATTAACCATTAGCACCAGCGCTTCAATTAACGAAGTTATTACATAGTTTTTGCCAAACTGAGGTGCTTATTTTTGTAACCGTTTCTAACCCAATAATCATTTCGTAGCGAATACCTGAGGCAATATTCTTCCCACAAGTTTAATCAAAGAGGAATGGCAGGCTGAGAAGGGGATATCGTACCAAATATTGAAATTTTCTTGGCACTAAGTGGTTACTAATAGTGCACATAGTTCTCGACTTATAACAGTTCATTTAGTGACTGTTCAAATTTACAACGGCACTGAAAAAATGTGACGGATGACCATTTCTCATACTTGTGACCAGGGTCATGTGATCCAAATTCAGATGCTTGGCAAGTGACTTATATTTACGATGGGCACAATGTTCCGGGGTCACATATGATATCCCCTTTTGCGATCTTGTGACAAGCAAAGTCAATGGGGAAGCCAGATTCACTGAACAACCGTGTTACTAACTTAAGAACTGAGGTGATTCACTTGGCCAGAAAAATCATAAAATGGGGCACTTAACAAGTGTCTTGCTTAGCAACCAAAATTTTGGACTCAACGGTGGTCGTAAGTCAAGGACTACCTCTATTTCAGGGGTGTTTAGAGAAAGGATTTTGGAAGGAGATGCAGTAATTGAAGTCCTGTGGACTTGCTTTGGAGAAAGTTTATCAAATCTGTGTATATAAAGAAGTGTGGTGAGGCATGTGTGTGTCTGTATGTGCTCTATACGCTCCTAGATGGAGCAACCAATCTTGCCCAAACTTGGCACATACACACCTTGGCGTTGTGGGATCAGCACTGGGAGGGGGGGTCACAAAAGCCTTTGAGGGGTCTTTCCTGCCAAAAAAGGGGGCCAAAGTGGACATTTCACTGCCCCATGGACATTTCACTCCCAAGCTCTACTGTGCATGTGCAGAGGGTTACCAGGCAAGGCATGTAAATCAGAGGCTCTCCAGCCAAGGCATGCAAATCGGGCAAAGAATGTTGGGAATTGTAGGCTGCAGCATAGTCGTAAATACCAGGGCGAGGCTGGGTTATTGGCTAGTTACCTTTAAATCTATCATAGAGGGAGGGATGTTTCCGATTCTGGAAATCTAGTTTTGAAACGAGAACAGGATACTCTGATCTTATCAGAAATCTTCCAAACTTTTTCAAGGGATCTTCTGAGATTCCTTTCACAGGAAGAGAACTCCTTTCAATTTTTGGACCTCTTAAGGGAAAGTTGATTTTCTTTTTGTCGTCTTTGAGACAAACTTGGTTCCAGACAAGTCCATGCAATTTTCTTGGCAACGCTTTTCCAGAAATAGTTTGTCTTTGCCACCTTCCGAGAGTTGAGAAAGATTAAATCAAGTCACCCAGTGGGTTTTGGGCCTAATGCAAGATCAGAATTTAATCTTCTGGTTTCTAGCTGGATATCTTAACCACCACACCAAGCCTGCTCCCAAATTATTTAGGAAAAAGGTAAAACATTTACCTTTGGCCGAGGGTATCATTATTTTAAAGCCTCTTTTGGACAGATACCATTCTAGGAGAATAGTTTCTCGTTGCTATTATGGAAGAATGGCTTTTCGAGCAACTGATCCTTTGTGTGGCAAATCAGCTTGGAAATTGAATCTGAAAACTAAAACTAAATGGAAAAAGAGCGAGCATGCTCATTTTGCGCATGACTGGAGCATTGGAAAGCGTTTATTCATTGCATTTTGTCATTTCAATCACACACAAAAAAGCATGCGGCTTGAACTTCGGTGTGTCTGGTTTTGGAAACTTAGTTTTGAAAAATTGCAGGGAAATGAATATTCATAGCTGATGTGCATTTGCGAAGTTTTCTATACTGACACTTTGAGGATAATGGATTGAGTTATACGAAGCTTCACACTCTTGAACACATTCACGGCCTTTTCAAATTTTCAGTCCCATAACCTCAATCAATTTTAGAGGGCAATTGAATCTTCGGGAACAATTAAATTGGAATTTATCCGGTGATTCCTTGCCCTATTTAATCAGACCCATTGGGGGGCTTGTTTGAGCTAAACTAATAATATGAAAACGTGCTGAGTGAAATATTTCTGTAGTTCTGTGAATCCTGACCAACGTTGCACGCAAGCATGATCATTACCTTAGGAAAATGTATTGACCAACCTATGTCTCTTTGGGGTCCTCGGAGCTCTCTGAGTTTGGTGGTTTTGTAGTAGTTCACCAGGAACTGAGGATGTTCACAAATGAAGGCCAATATAGGTGTCCCAGGATAATGTGGCAGGATTCAATCTGCCCTGAATATGGGTCCAGCATGAGTCTAAAAGTTCAGAAGACAAACCCTCTGGTCCCTTTGACTGACCCAGATTGGATCCTGCAACTGATGATGTTCCCTAGTTGGGTCATGAAATATCTGCAAGAAGGCCACCAAGCTCAGAGCTCCAAGGACCCCACCGTTCAACCCTGAGCTTCAAATATTCTCCCCTATCCATACCAGGTCTAATTTGTGGAGGTGCCCATAACTCAGATTAGAGACAACGTTTTTATTTGGAATAAAAATGAATATTTGGAATTTAAGAGATTCCACCCCACATGTTTGGAATTCAAACATAGTGTAAAACAATGGTTCTAAACTTACCAAAGGTGTTCAAAGTTATTCTGGAAGTAATTCTATGCTTAAAACAACAACCCAACCAGTTTGAAGATTGATTCATCTCTATAGGTTCTTGACCCCACACGTATCAGAACTATCCTCGAATTGTTCTAACCAATTTTGTTTTTTCCCAACTGGAAACAAAATCATGAGAGACTGTTATGGGCTAGGTTTTCAAGGAATAAGATGTGGAAAACTATGTCTAGTTCTCTCCTGTGGTGAGATATCAATTGGAGAACTTTCTCAACTAAGTTTTATGTTGTTCATGTTCCTGGCTTTAAGCGTAAAGAGTGTAATTTGTCCAAATTTTCACCTTCCTGATGGAATGCATGAGCCCCAAATTTCAATTTTTGTTTGCTTATTTTTCTTATAATTTGTTCCAAAAGTTCAGCTCTACAAAAATCTAGCAGTCTTGGAAACTTGAAGAAAGATGCCTCAGAGGTAGGTAATGCTACTTTTATTATTTTTAAAAATATTCTTATTAATGATTGAGGGATGTGGTGGCTCAGTGGCTAAGATGCTAAGCTTGTCGATCAGAAAGGACGGCAGTTCGGCGGTTCGAATACCGAGCGCTACATAACGGAGTGAGCTCCCATTCCTCATCCCAGCTTCTGCCAAGCTAGCAGTTTGAAAGCATGCAAAAATGCAAGTAGAAAAACAGGGACCCCCTTTGGTGGGAAGGGAGCAGCGTTCTGTGCGCCTTCGGAGTTTAGTCATGCCGGCCACATGGCCACAGAGATGTCTTCGGACAGCTGGCACCACCCCCTAGAGTCGGGAACAACCGCACAGATGTGCGAGGGGAACCATTACCTTTACCTATTAATGATTGATCTGCTATTATTAATTTATACTGTTCTTTTCAGTCCTTAATCTGTATTTCATGGTTTTGGATTGCCTGTGAATGTTAATTACTTAAAAATAATTCCTGTGCTGCAGGCTTCATTTGTATGATAGTAAATCAGAGAGAGATTATTTTTTTCTAATTATACACATTCTAGCTAGATTTATTTTGAAAAAAAAAATAGTCTTTACAATTTTATTAGAAAAAGGTTTTCATTGTCTTTTTTTTAAACAAATGTCCAAAGGCTCTAAACATAATAAAACAGATTATTTTATAAAATATAATCAGGATGTCTTAATCTGTTGTGTGTCACAGATGAACTGAACACATTTTAGTTAAAATTAAATGAAGAGTGATTCAATGAAATAGCAATTTATGTGACATATTTAATATGCCCAATTCTTCTCCACAGGATAAAGAGTCCAGAGACAAGCTAGAAGAGGTAATGGGATAAATAGACAGAGCTGGTTGTTTTTCTATCTATCATATTCCTCTTATCCTGGAAGAATGTCCTCTTTTGTGATTACAGACCAATGCACAAATATTGCAAATGTGCACGCAAATTCAGAGAAATGTAAAAACTGAATGAGAATTGTATTTGGGATGAAAATACAATTGCAGTAGTAGTAGTAATAATAATAATAATAATAATAATAATAATAATAATAATAATAATAATAATAATAATAATATAATAGTACGATATCCAAGAATTTTACAAAATACATCAAGAAATTGCAGGTTCCTGTAATAACACCAGCGGAACTGCAAAAAACGGTGCTACTTGGAACATCATATATTTTAAGAAGATCCTTGGTTGATACCTAGGATGCTGGCAGCAACCCATATCAACCATCAGCACCAATAAATGATATTTGTGATGCATTTTTGAATGTTCAGCTGACTGAGTTTCATGGTGGATGAATAAAGTAAATAATGATAATATCCAGATGAAACTGCTAACTATAGTATCAACTTCTGGGTAAATCTAACTCACTGTTTTGGCAGGCAAGTTAAAACATAATGTATAAGGCCACTTATGAATATTTTTTTTAAAAATATGTGGTTAAAGTTCTTGAGAACTTCATGTCTCTTGTGTAATACAGGCGGTCCTCGACTTATGACGATAATTGAGCCCAACATTTCTGTTGTTAGGTGAGACATTTGTTAAGTGAGGTTTGTGCCATCTTACGACCATGCTTGTGACAGTTGTTAAATGAAATCGCTGCCATTGATAAGTTAGTAACTCAGTCGTTAAGTGAATCTAGATTCCCCCTTGCTCATTAGAAGGTCACAAAGGGGGAATCACCGCAACGGTCATAAATGCGAGTCAGTTGCCCAGTGTCTGAATTTTGATCACGTGATCATGGGGATGGTGCAAAGACCGTAAGTATGAAGAACGACCCTATGTCCCTTTTTTTCAGTATCATTGTAACTTAGAACAGTCACTAAATGAACAGTTGTAAGTCGAGGGCTACCTGTAGTAGTGTTCATGTAGATTTTGAGCATGCTGTCTTCATTTGACCTTTGATCTTTCTGACTTCTTGTGTCCGGTGATGTCACTGACCGTGATTGCAAAGTTGACTTCTTCTTTTTTTCAACCAATCAGAATAAATCACTGGTGGAAAATAGCAAATACGTCACCCTTCCTTGCAAGTCTCCGGGCGAAGAAGAGGCTTTTGGATCTCGCAAAGCCAGGTCGTCCTTTGGCCGAGGTTTTTTCAAGATCAAAAGTAACAAAAGGACAGCAAGTGCGCCTAACTTGGGTAGGTCCAGAAGTAGAGTTCGACTTTTAAATGCCTGTACCTAATATGCAGAAGGAGATGAAATACTCCACTCTTATTATAGTATGTCAGGGTAGTGATTTAAGAGCTGACCAGCTGATGCAATGATGCAATAATGGGAATGAGTCAGCAAGTTTTTGGCTGTTATCCCTTTAAGAGCCTGTATAATAAAGAGAGGCCCTGTTAGGACATCTCTGTCTCTCATTGTGTGTTCTTCCCTGCTGTAATTGCTACTTGTTTGACCTCTGCCTATAGTATGGCTATGCATAGCCTATATCAGTGCTGGCAAACCTTTTTCGGCTCCTGTGCTGAAAATGATTGTGTGCTGTTGCATGCAGTCTCACATGCCCTGCCCCCCCATGCATTCACATGCGACCGCCCCCCTCCCCCCAGCATGCGCATGCAAACACCGAACTTAGCTCATTGATGGGGCATATTTCCAGCTCAGGATAGCGTGCGCATGTGTGGGCTTGGGGAGAGGGGATAGCGTGTGCGCACATTATCCCAAGCCCAAAAATGCCAAAAAAAATTGAACTTAACTGTTGTAGCGCATGTATGGGGAGGAGTGTGTGTGTGTGTGTGTGTGTGTGTGTGTGGGTCATGAGAGCTTGTGTGCCAGGTGACATGGCTCTGCATGCCACTTTGGGCATGCGTGCCATAGGTTCACCATATTCTTTTGTAGATAAAACCACTATGCTCCTGGGTTGTCTCACATAGTAAAGCTGTGCACACTTTGACATAGTATTTTTCTGCTTGCAAAGTGCAGAAAAGAGGCACTGGGCAGCTGAAGCAAATCAAACCAATTATGGCATTCAGTATCTACAAAATTCTAACTCAACCTTGAGTTTCTGCAAAAGTATGCCCAAATAATATCAGATACAGGTAGTCCTCGACTTACGACCACAGTCAAACCCCAAACTTATGTTCTTAAGGGAGACATTTGTGAAGTGCATTTTGCCCCATTTTATTACATCCTCCCCATTGTTAAGGGAATCATTGCAGTTAATAAGTTCGTAACCCGGTTGGTAAGTGAATCTTGCTTCCCTGTTGATGTGGCTTGTCAGAAGGTCGCAAAAAATGGGGATCATGTGACTACCCTGGGACGCTGCAGCGGTCATAAGTATGAACCCGTTGCCAAGTGTCTGAATTTGGATCACGGGGGGAATACAGCAAAGGTCGTAACAGTGAAAACGGTCGTAAGTCATTTTTTTCAGTGCCGTTGTAACTTTGAGCGGTGGCTCAATGAACTGTTGTAAGTCGAGGACTGCCTGCAGTGCACATTGTGTTTCGTGATTAATTTCAAACAGGGGTTTTATGTACTTAAACCCAACTCAGTTGTGTAGTGATAATCTACATGCCTTTGTCTTATGCCAATAGCTGTGGATCATGCCATCTTTCCACTAGAGAAAAAAAGACATAGATTGGACAGTAAGGTACACACATAGTAATACGCATGCACACACACACACACACACACAGGACTCTAGAATTATGTGACATTTTTAGGCTAAGTATACTAGGAAGTGCAGATGTAGAGGAAGGAGTGGCAGAACCTGGTGGTGGAGTGAAAAGAGGAATCAGCCTAGAATCCCAACGTCGTCACAAGCAGAGTCCAACCAACTGCTCTGCAACTACATGGCTGAACGTCAAGTGCTGAGCAACCCAATCATCCTTACATCTGTTTGTGGCATCCTGTGATTGCTCGACTGCTGTTTACGATGGGTTTCTACCCCCCAAAACTGGCGATTATTTCAACTTTTTGGCAAAACCACGCCCAGAGCAGACCTTTGGGTTTGCTTAATGACAGCTGTGTTTGCTTAACAGCCATGGCCTTGGCTTTATGACCTCATCAGCTGCTTTAGGATGATCCAAATGGGCCATAAAATTGGACATGCTCCATTACGGGGACAGGTAGTCCTGTATGTGGAGGACTAGCTCATTTAGGAGACCCTACTCACTCTAAGCAACAAGCTCAGCCTCTTAGTCGCTGAGCCACCATGTCTAAGGGATGTGGTGGCTCAGTGGCTAAGATGCTGAGCTTGTCGATCAGAAAGGTCGGCAGTTTGGCAGTTCGAACCCCGAGCACTGCATGACAGAGTGAGCTCCCATTCCTGGTCCCAGCTTCTGCCAACCTTGCAGTTTGAAAGCATGTGAAAAATGCAAGTCAAAAAAGAGGGACCCCCTTTGGTGGAAAGGGAACAGCGTTCTGAGCGCCTTCGGCATTTAGTCATGCCGGCCACATGACCCTGGAGACATCTTTGGACAGCGCTGGCTCTTTGGCTTTGAAATGGAGATGAGCACTGCCCCCTAGAGTTGGGAACGATTAGCACATATGTGTGAGGGGAACCTTTACCCTTTACCTTTACTCACACTAAAGCCACATAGATATCTTAAGGAGTAATAGCAATTGTCTTGCTTGGTGAATGTTGGAACGTTCTAATGTAATCCACTAGTCCTCTGTGTCAAGCATGCTTTGGGTTTTTTTGGTATTCCTGTCTGACTTGAAGATGCTAAGTTTTTGTATGTCTTATCTTGTTGCCCTTGGTATATTCTTGTGCATCTGGTTTTTGCATTGTTTGGATGCCTGAAGACCGCAGTCGAAGTGCCAGTGCGCCCATCTTAGGTATAGTAGAACATGCATGCTTTAACTCTGCCACATTTTAAGAGCTGCTAATGCCCAGCCATCAGTCATGCATGGCCCTTGACCACGTCTTCTCCTGACCTACAACCTTCATCCCTTCCCTTGTCATTCATCTCTCCCACTCAGTTTACTAAGAGCTTATGTCTTTGGAGATTGTTGTGGCCTGTTGGCTGCTGGCCCCTCCAGCAGCCAAATCAGAAGAGGAGGAGAAGGGAGAAGAGGGAATGTAGCTGGCAGAAAGAGAGAGAGGCGGAGCCTGGGCTGTGTCAGCCCCCAGATGGAGAGTCTAGAGCCCCCAGGTCTGCAGGTGGCTGATGAAGAAGAAGAGGAACAACTGGTTCAAGTGCCTGATGCATGGATGCATAGAAGGCAGAGGAGAGGAGAGCAGTGGAAATCCATGGGCCAGTCCCTGGGATGGAAGAGCTACCACTGCTAGTGAAGCCCTACCCTAGCTCTGGGGATAAAAGGCAGGGGGCAGAGATAAATAGGTGTGGCAGACAACTATTCCTCTCCCTGCCAGACAGACTGGTTAGCCTGCGAGAAAAATGTTTCTGCCGGCATTCCTAATAAAGGAATCTTTTGAGGTCACATCAGAGGGTTTGAGTTCAGAGGGTTTGTTGTGTTTGGGGAGCTGAGTCAGAACAGAGATGTTTTACAGACATGCACAGAATATTTTGAAGTCAGAATATCCTGATTTCCAAAATGCTCGTCTCACTTCCTTTGAAAGAGTCATCAGAAAGGCATCTATGGAGATGCTTGATTATCCAGGACACGGTTGTCCCAAAGGTGCTGTTTCCCCCCTCCCCCAAATCAAGGACAGAAGCAACTTGGAACTAAGGAGTAATTTCCTAATGGTGACAGCAATCCACAACAAACCATAATTTGTTGTGGGTGCTCCGTCACTGGAGATTTTCAAGAAGAGATTGGGCAGCCATTTACCTAAGCAGGGGGTTGGACTAGAAGACCTCCAAGGTCCCTTCCAGCTGTGTTAATCTGACTTTAATCTGATTTTAATGAACAAAAGGACCAGGGGAGAGAAGCACGAATATGCTGCAAGGTTCTTAACTTCAAAAAGGCCCGACGATGACAAGTATGTGACCTTGTCGAAACGTAGCCAAAATCTTAAAAATACCAAGCTAAAATTTCAGCCAGAATCCAAAAATACCCTACAAAACAAGAGTGATACGACCGATATTTATATATTTATTTATACATTTATTTATACATTTATTTATACATTTATTTATACATTTATTTATACATTTATTTATTTATTTATTTATTTATTTACTTACTTACTTACTTACTTACTTACTTACTTACTTATTTATTTATTGGATTTGTATGGCACCCCTCTCCCGAAGGACTCAGGGCAGCTCACAATTATAAAACACAAAATACAAAAGTTAAAAGTGTATTAAACAGGCATAAACCAATAAATTACTGACATTAACAATTAAAATTTAAATATACAACTCAATTAAAATTAACATTGGTCAGGCCAGACCTGTTAAGGCAGTGTTTCTCAACCTTGGCAGTTTGAAGATGCGTGGACTTCAACTCCCAGAATTCCCC
>JANHFR010152375.1:0-13450 GCA_032468015.1 Mimophis mahfalensis | reverse complement strand
GGGGTGTGGGGTCTGGGTTCGGGTATTGGGGGGATGGGGCCTCCAGCGGGTTTTCAACACCATTCCATTGAGGGTTGTTCTATTCCTACTGTAGGTAAGAGGGGGAGATATGGTGGGAGCAGAGGGCTGAATCATGTCCAGGGAATGCACACCTACTGTTCTCGAGTGGTGGCATGTTCCAGCCATCATTGCTCATTTTGTCTCCCTGGATGCATGGGCCTTCAGGACCCTGGTCTCTGGCTGATGCTGCTTAATGCCAGGTCTGTGGTTAACAAGGCCCACCTCATGCATGATCATATTCAGGATAGGGGAGGGGACCTGGCTTGTATCACGGAGACCTGACTGGGCCATGAGGGAGGGGTACCCCTTGTTGAACTGTGCCCACCAGGCTTCCATGTGTTTGATCCTGAAACTCCCGAGGACGTGGACAGGATTGTAGGCAAGCTGAGCACTACCGCTTGTTTATTGGACCTGTGTCCCTCCAGGAGGTCACATGAGGCTGGCTCCAGGCCATTGTCAACACTTTGTTGAGTGAGGGGCTTTTCTCTACCACCGTGAAGGAGGCAGTGGTGAGACCCCTCCTCAAGAAGCCTAGTCTGGACCCAGCTTCTTTTGCCAACTATTGTCCAGTCTCCAACCTTCGCTTTGTGGTGAACGGTGTTGAGAGTGTGGTAGCATGACAGTTTCCTCAATTCCTGGAGGAAGCTGTCTATCTAGATCCATTTCAATCTGGCTTCAGGCCTGGTCACAGCACGGAAACAGCACGGAAACAGCATTGGTCATGATTTCTGGCGGGTCCAGGACAGAGGTTGTTCTTCTGCCCTGGTCCTATTAGACCTCTTGGTGACTTTTGATACCACTGACCATGGTATCTTGCTGCAATGACTTGGGGGGTTGGGAGTGGGGGGCACCATTCTATGGTGCTTTTCCTCCTATCTCTTGGGTCATTCACAGTTTGTGTTGGCAAGGGGGCAGAGATCGACCCCGAGGCCTCTCACATGTGGGGTGCCTCAGGGGTTGGTGCTCTCGCCCTTCCTGTTCAACATTTACATGAAGCCACTGGGTGAGATCATCTGTGGTTTTGGGGTAGGGTATCACCAATATGCGGATGATACCCAGCTTTACATCTCTACCCCGAACCACCTCAACGATGTCGTTGACGTGCTGCTCAGTGCCTAGAAGCCTTGCAGATCTGGATGGGGATGAACAGGCTCAAGCTCAGTCCTTCCAAGACTAAGTAGCTGTCCCGGCATCCTGGTATAGTCAGTATGTTCCATCACTGACAATTAGGGGAGAGACCTTGACCCCCTCAGAGAGGGTGCGCAACTTGGGTGTCCTTCTGGATGCTTGGCTGTCTTTGGAAGATCATCTCACAGCCGTTGCCAGGGGGGCTTTTTACTAGGTGTGCCTGGTCCACCAGTTGCACCCCTTTCTGGATCGGGATGCCATGTGCACAGTCACTCATGCCCTTGTCACTTCTCACCTGGACTACTGTAATGCTCTCTACATGGGGCTCCCCTTGAAGAGCACCTGGAAACTCCAACTGGTCCAGAATGCAGCCACGCATTCTGGACCAGTTGTTATGGGAGTGCCCTGACACTCCCATGTTACACCTCTCCTGCAGTCTGCATTGGCTTCTGGTGGTTTTCCAGGTGCGATTCAAAGCACTCCATGGCTTAGGTCCAGGGTATTTACAAGAACACCTTCTGCCGCCAATAGCCTCCCACCGTTCAGTGCGTTCCCACAGAGTTGGCCTCCTCAGGGTGCCATCAGCCAGGCAGTGTCAGCTGGCAACCCCCAGGGGGAGACCCTTCTCTTGTGGGGGGAGCCACCCTCTGGAATGAGTTACCCCTGGAGATCTGGGTCATCCCTGACCTGTGATCCTTCCACCACGCCCTTAAGACATGGCTGTTTGAACAAGCCGGTCTGGCCTAATATGCTATTAATTTTAATGGGGGTTTTAAGTCAAATATTAAACTTCATTACTGTCATTATCGAATTCCTATTTAATTTGATTTTAATGCCTTTATTGTATGTTTTTTAGATTGTAAGCTGTCCTGAGTCCTATGGGAGAAGCGGCATATAAATTTGATAATAAATAAGTAAGTAAGCAAGCAAGCAAGTAAGTAAGTAAGTAGGTAAGTAAGTAAGTAAGTAAGTAAGTAAGTAAGTTAATTAATTAATTAATGACTCTAATGATTCGTTGGTGGAATGGTGGAGAAGCGATCAACAAAACTTGAATTTGGGAGAGAACTGTGTTCTGAGTGGCATGGCTTTTCGGAGAATCCAAACAAGACTGGGAGAATGACTGTCAGAACCAACTCTCAGGATATGAGATTTTATCTGATTGAACAAGATGGCGACAGCCACGCTGGAGGAGTAAAGAGGATGAAGCGACATCGTAGAGGTGATGGCTAGTGTATACGGAGGTTTACGGCTTGGATCAACACCATAGAGGAATATGCTTAACTTTCTCTGCTCCCTTTGGTCTTTTGTTTTTAAGTTGTGGCTTCTTTCTTCTTTTAATATTTAGAGGTTTCTGCTAATGTTTTGAATGTTTAAATTGGTGTGAGATTCTAAAGAAAATGGCGTAAAAATGTTAACTAAGTAAGCTGGAAAGCTTTAACGCGATTAAAAGATTTCTAAGGCTTGGTAATAAGGGGTTAGGTGGAGTTTTAAAAATATGATCAGCCTGGGTATTGAAAGGAGCATTCTGACTCTTCTCCATTTCTTAATTAGTGGTAAACAGACCTGCTTTTTAACTAGTGGTAATAGATATATGAATTTTTTTTTTACTTAGTGGACTGCATTTTACTTATTAAATAAGACTGATTGGAAAGCAATGATGGAATGAGGGGATATGTTAGAAAATAAGATGGGAAGATTAGAATTTGACTAGAGCTGTTTTATTAGAACTAAAAGAAATTAAGTATAATTTGTGTAAGAGGTTGTTTGATTAAAAATTGTTAACATTTTGGAATGATGAGTCTCCTGTAAAATTTTGAAATTATGAAATATGTGACTATTATGATTTTCCCCTTGGTTTTTTTTTAAGATTCTTTTTAATCAGTGGTAAGATATTTTGATACTTTACTACTTTCTTCTTCTTCTTCTTCTTCTTCTTCTTCTTCTTCTTCTTCTTCTTCTTCTTCTTCTTCTTCTTCTTCTTCTTCTTCGATTCGTGTCCACTTATGGAATGGGATTGGTTAGCTGATTTAATTTAATGATAATTTGTTTTACAAATAAGTATTTGCCTATGATAAATTTATGGCTTTAAGGGAATGAATGTGAATATAGATTGTTTGAATATTAATAATTAAGAATATGGAACCTCTAAAAATAATGAATTGTAGATTTGGGACTTTGATCTATGGGATAAGGTGCATCTATGGGGGGAGGTATTTGTTTAATAAGCAATTGTTTATGTACTGTTAGAAGGGAGCAGCCGTGTTCTGAACCAAACTGAAGCCAGTCAGCCAAGGCTCACCTGAGAATGTAAAAATCTCAGGGCTCCAAATTGAGCCTGGAGAAAAGAGCCTGATGCAATCACAATAGAAGATTATCACAAGGGTAGGAGCCCTTTTCAGAAATAGTTAATAAGATTAACCTGGACAATTAAAGACATACAACCAGGAGGAATCTCCCAGCCCCTGGATGAGATCATCCCTCAGCCTTTTCAAAGGGAAACTCCTTGAGCTTTTCAACACAAGGAGATCTCCCCTTAAGCCTCTCAAAAGGGAAACCCTTAACCTTTCCGACACAAAAGGATCACCCTTTTACACAAAAGGGACACCATTCAAACTAACAAGGAGGACAAAGGCTCCCTGGCCTAGGGGCATAAAACGGGTATAAAAGTCAAAGCCCATTAGACAGAAGTTGTTGGCCAACCCAGGAAATGCTGTTCCATGTCTCTGTGTGTCTTGCCTTCCTGATCCAATAAAGAGAACCTGCTTCCAAGCATCTGGGCATGTGTCCTTCTGTTGAGCTGAGGTCTTTCCTCCAAGCTGGGATTCGAACCCAGAACCTTTCAACAGTACCTACAATATAGATTGTTGAATCTGGATGCAACCTGGTGGATGTAATGAGATACTTGTAACAGTTGAAAAACAATAAAAAGTCTTAAAAAAAATAAAAATAGAATAAAACCATTCAAAGTTCAGGTGAGTCATGCCTTAGTACAAGAGAAGTCTGCTTCTGGACCTTGTGCCACCTACTGCAATAATAATTTTAGCCCACAATATAAACAGAGAGAGGGAGGGGGGTATTTATCAGGGATTTAAGAAAAACAAAAAATAGTTTTGAAATGATGAATGATCATGATTTTAACCAGGTGACAAGACTATAAACAAAAAGTATCATATAAAAAAAGATTTCTGTTGGGATTTGATTCAGGATGTTGTGCTTTAAAGGTTAAACAAAGTTTAAGAGGCAAAATTATTTCTAAATATGAGATTTTATGAAAGAAGTGATCCTGTGCATTGAAGGAAGGCCAGTTCTTACAACTGGGATTTGGAAAAGAGAACAGTCTTTGTAAGCAAGTAGAAAGTGCAAGTTCTTCCTGAGTTTTATGGGGAGAAGGGTTATTAATAGCTGACTCTCAGAACTATTGCAGGTACAAAGTCCATTTCCCAATCCATTATAGAAGATAGAATTACTGCACAGAAAAGTGCTAGAAAGTCTTGAGAAAAACTCCAGTATTAGAGGCCACTTGCCTCTGCAATCTGTATGCTGGCAAACATTAGGATGAAAGTACTATTGCACTCAGGTCCTGCTTATGGGTTTCTCATAGGTATTTAATTGACCACTCTGGCTGATGTAAGCAGTCTTTTCTAAAAGAAAAGAAAAGAAAAGAAATACATTGGTTGCTTTACCTGCTTTTCCAAAACAATAGACTATGCTCAAAACTTAATACTTTACCAACAATAATTAAATAAATTAAATAAATAAAAAATAATGATGCACCACATACAAAATTGTCAGATCAACTTCAAGCAATCACTGCCAACTCTAACACACACACGGACATGAAGAGCATGAAAATTGGTTCATTTAACTAGAGAAAAAAATGAGGGCATACTGAAAGAATGTTCATTCACTGTTTCAGAAGTGAGAATGGAGCAAAAAGCTCCATTTTAAACAGTAACAGTTAGCAAATATTTTATATTTCATAGCATATAGCCTATAACCCAGCTTTGCCTGGATATTTTTGGCCTCTTGTGACATGCTGCAAGCAGGGAATGCTGCAGCCTACAATTCCCAGTGTTCTTTGCCCGATTTGCATGGCTTGCCTCTATTGGCTGGATAGTCTCTAATTGGCATGCCTTGCCTGTATTGGCTGTTGTTACTTCAGCAACTGCAGAGCCCTCTGCACATGTGCAGTTGGGGTTTGAACTGGCAGCTTTTATAGAGGGCAAAGTACCCCCAAAGGCATTTGTGATTTCCACCCCTCCCCCATGTTTGTCTCCAGAGTGTGAGGTATGTGCCTGGCAAGTTTGGAGCAGATTGATGCAGGTATGGAAGAGCCTATTTTGGGACATACCCACATACCCACACACCCACACTTCTGTTTTACAGATATAGATGTAATCAAGTGTGTGGGATGGTGTCCATCTTCTAAGACAGGCTATTCCCTGTAAACACCATAGAGAAATGAGGGATCCAAAATACAGGAATCATGATGTAGCACAGAAAAAAAGATCCACTGAAACATCCCTGTGAGCCTGGTGGAGAAAAATGACCAAAAATCAACTTGCAGATGACAATAACTTAACACTGGGTCTTCCTGGTACTATGGATACTACAGATAGTCCTCAACCTACAACTGTCATGGAGGCTGTTGATGTGAACATTAACGTTCACATGTTGCAATGGCATATTTGTTTGTTTGTTTGTTTAAATCCCATTTATATCCCGCCCTTCTTCTAAGACTCAGGGCGGCTTACAATGTGTTTAGCAACAGCCCTCATTCCATGCATATGCCTGCTCATTAGGGCTCTCTCCCCACCCCCAGCAGCATTTTACACAGTCAGCTTATTGCCCCCACAATCTGGGTCCTCAAGTTTTGTTCATATTTATATGCCGCCCAACTCCCGAGGGACTTTTCATTTAAAGATGCCCCATCTTTGCTCTGCCCAATGCAATCATTAAACAAATGTGCAGGTCATCAAGTGATGCACGGAGTGCCTTAGGGATGGAAGACCTGGGCCTCTTAAGGCCTTCCCCATCCCTGAATCTCCCAGTGCTCTGCTCCCTGTCATTCTAGGTCTCCCCAGTACCTGGTCCCAATCCAGCTATTCAACCAGGAAAGGAAGCCTAAACCTGGTCAGTAGATGCAACCAGCACAGGGGGGACACTTACACCCTTTACGCCTCAGCCTACTTTCCATTTGATTACTCCTGATCCTTGTAGGACTCGGCCTACTCCTTAAGCCATCTCCAGGGCCCAGCATCACCAAATTTACTTTTGTTTTGTTTTGTAGAGGAGCCTGATGTGATGCAAGGCTCAGCTTTCTTGCATCATGGCAACTTTGTGCTATTCTCCTAGAAAGTAGTATTCCTAGCCCGATTGTAAGAGCTTCCGTTTTTTAAGGAATAAATCTGTCTACAACACAGTCCTTTCAGCACTCTCAAAGAGTAACAGCCAGAAGATTGCAAAGAATATAAATCCTTCTATTCCCCACCAGTTCACTTAGAACTGAAGAAGATGAGAAGCAAAACATTTTCAAGGAGAAAAAACAAGAAAGTCCAGTTGCTTTTTTGAAAAGTACCCTGGGGTTATACTTATTCATTTCCTTTGGGAGTCCTAATTTAATTAACTCTGTGTTTGCAGACCTTATCCTTTGATGTGTGCATCAGGTATACTTATTTGGTGGTTTTGAGGAAGTTTGCTAATTTCAGTTGATTAACTTAGCTTCAGCTTGACTGTCAAGTGGAGACAAGGATTCTCAGACCATTGGGGATTCTGTTAATACTTTAAGGGAACATGGGAACATGTCAACAGAAAAACCTGAGTGATGCTGTACATTTTCAAAGAGCCCTGGATACCAAGGGACCAATCAGGAGGGACTCCTGGAGTTTGAATTTTCCCTCCTATGATGATGTCAGAGCCTAACTGACATCAAAGGGTATAAAGGGGACTGCCTGGTGGCAGTTTACCTCAGTCCCTGTAAGTCCCTGAAGAGCCTAAGTGTATGAGTGATCTGTACTAGTGTGGCTTAGGGCTAGGGACTCCAGCTTCACAGGTAGCTGTTACTCAGTGAGATTAAAAGGATAAATGACTGTCAGGACTAGCTAATATAGTTGTACACAGTTAATAGCTTTATTGGTAATAAGTAACTTATTTATTACAAAAAAGTCTGATTCATTGGTGTTCTACAATAGAGTGAGTAATGATCCATTGACCCAAAAAAGAAGAAAATATTTTGTCAGGACAGTATAAAGAATAAAATATATTTGGATATAAAACTATTCACAGCTGAAAGGCCTGCTTGGCAGGCCTGGGGATATTTATTTATGTATTTATTTATTTATCCCGAGAGGCAGAGGGAAGCCTTGGGAGGATGAGAAGTAAACTTCAGCTCACAGGTTGTAAGTTTATCTTCCATGTGCCAGTTGCTTCTGCTGACTAGATTTATGCTCCCTTGGGTGACTGAGTGGCTGGCCTGAGAGCAAGCCAAAGCCTAGGGTAATCCCAAGGGGCAGAGGCTGGCCATGGGAGGCCTTCAGGTACCTGAATGGGAAGTAGGCTGAGGCCTACAGGTTTAACTGCCTGCTGTATGCTGGTAAGCTTCTTACACTCCCTTGTGTGCCTGAGACCTGCTGGGACCCAACTAAATAGGGGGAAGGATAAGCAAAGAGGGCTTTTGAAGTGTCCTTGTGGTTGGCTATAAGGGTCAAGATAGGCAGAGGAACTGCAGGTTTACAGATGATTTACATCTTAAACTTGAAAACATTTATCTTCACCATTGTGATTTTTAAAACATGAGTTATGGCTTAGCAGAGCAATCCTTTCATCTTCTGTATGTAGACCATTATATCCTCAGAAGCTATGTTAAGCAGGAGCTCTTTTGAATATAGCCGTTTTAAAGTTGCAGATTCATTTTTAGATTCCCATATGTCAGCCACCAAATGTGTAGCATCAGATCATACTAACATCCTCTGAAGCATCACTATTAAAATAGATAAAATGTCACGTTGTCGTTTTGAATGAAGTCATATTTGAAATCATAATGTAGCACGGAATTGATCCATAAAAGTACTACAAAATAGTTCTCAACTTACAGCCATTCATTTAATGACTTCTCATAGATACAATGGCACTGACAAAAAGTGACTTATTTGCACACTTATGACCATTGCAGCATCCCCAGTCACATGATCAAAATTTGGCAACTGACTCATATTTTTGACCCTTGCAGTGTCTGGGATCATGTGATCACCTTGGCAAGTCAATGGTGAAGCCAGATTCACTTAACAACCAGGTTACTAAATTAACAACTGCAGTGATTCAGTTAAAATTGTAGCAAGAAAGATCATAAAATGAGGCAAAAAATTCACTTAACAGCTGTCTTACTTAGCAATGGAAATTGGGGCTCATTTGTGGTCTTAAGTCCAGGACATGCTATATATTGTTATTACATTATTTAAGCCCCTGGGAACTTCCAGAAACAACCCCCACCTGACTACAGTGTTTATGGGCTACACTAAGGAACCCACACAATAAATTAATATATGGACAAGGCCACTATAGCTTTTTAACTATTTAGCTCACTCTGACCAAAACTATGGTAGGAACAAGGCACCATTTTCCAATAGATTTTTCTAGATGTGAAATGGAAAGCTGCCATACTCTATTGTTATCCGCAAAGTCCACTATTGAATTTGTGTTGCAATATACAGAGAACAAGATGGTATGAGTATATGTGCCAATACAAATTGTGATTACCAAATGTCCCTTGCAATGTCATGACCCACCTTTTATATCTGTGCCCTGGTGTTGGATGTACAGTCATAGGCTGCATGGTTTGTTCTAAAATAATGTGATACTTTTTTTTTATTCACACCCCTCTTGTCCCTTCTGAAAATGCCCAGGACTGCGAGTGCAATATTGTGTCTAACATTCCTATGAATGTTGTGCTCAAAGTTAAACATTCCTGTGCAAAGCTTATTCTGTATATAGAAATAGACATCATTCCCTTGGGTACAACCATTTTCATAAATCTTTTCCACAGCCATGCAACATCTTGCCAATCCTTTTTCTTCTCCTTGTTTTCAGTTGTAATACCGTATTCTGAATCAATCATTCTGACATCTGTATCTGCTTCCGGATGTTTTCCTCTCAAAAACTATGGAAAGATGAACATTGAAGATGGCTGTCCTATTATGGTTCAAGAGATCAAACAATTCTTTTGAAGTTTTTATATTGTTGTTTTTAAACTGCCCTTTCCTTTGTCTGTACAGAACTGAGAACTCTTCCCTATTATCTTCCCCATAACCATCAGAAAGCAGTTTAAAACTGAAGTTGGTTTAGCTTCTGCTGGCATTGAAATGAAAAGATCAGTGATAAAGACAGTAAAAACCTTAGGTAGGCTTGGTGGAAATAAAGTCCAGGTAGTCCCCAATTTATAGCCATTTATTCAGCAACTATTTGAAACTACAAAGACACTGAAAAAAGTACCTTATTACCATTCCTCACATTTACAACTTGTGCAGGATCCCCAATGTCATGTGATCAAAATTTGGGAGCTTGGTAACTGACATGGATTTATGGCGGTTGCAGCATCCAGGGGTCATACGATCACCATTTGCAACCTTCCCAGCCAGCTTCCAACAGGCAAATTCAATGGAAGAAGCTGGAGTTGTTTAATAATGGCAGTGATTTGCTTAACTGTGATAAAGACCTTGTAAAAATCAGGTACTTAGCAACAGGAATTCTGGTCCCAGTCATAAGTCAAGGACTACATATAATTCCTACAGGCTTGAATTTGAATTTTCCAAGCAGAAGGAATAGAGAGACAACATTGCTTCTTGTCCTCGCAGGGTTCCTATTTCACTCCATCTATTGTGTGATTGGATTCAAAGATTTGAAATGCCACCTATACTGGTAGCAAAATGCATGAGCACAACTGAACCCAAAATTTCCGTTGCTACGCAAGACAGTTGTTAGGTGAGTTTTGCCCCATTTTACAACCTTTCTTACCACAGTTGTTAAGTGAACCACTGCAGTTGTAAAGTTAGTAACCCGGTTGTTAAGAGACTTGGGCTTTCTCAGTGACTTTGTTCACCAGAAGGTCACAAGAGCCCAGGACACTGCGTATGTCATATGAAGCAGTTGCCCAATTGTTGAATTTTAATCATGTGGACCATGGAGGATGCTGCAAAGGTCGTAACTCTGAAAAACAGTCATAAGTCACTTTTTTCAGTGCTGTTGAAACTTTGAATGGTCCCAAATGGTTGTATTTCAAGTTAGGGTTGACATACCTATAGTTAGGAGGAAAGACATATGCCCTAAAGTCAAGTACTGGCATTTAATGCTATCTGAAGCATTCAGAATACTTCACGTCCCTTAGAAATATTGACAGTACAATAGTTACAAATTAACCTGGCATTCTCCAATTGTGTTAAGACTCCAACTCTCCTACTACTCTTCTGGAGGGCACAAGGTTCAGGAAGTCTCCTCTCTGTGATTATATTTCAGGTGGGTGTTATTGCAGTGGATCAGCAATTGTCTTAAAAGCTGCTGTGAGATTTTCTTGTTTATTGCCTTCACTTTCATCAATATGCTGCAACCAGCTTGCATTCCAACAGCTTTAAGAATCAGACAGACAGGCCTGATAGCAATGCTGCTGAAATCTATTTTGTTCATAAAACTCTGCACAGTTGCTCTGTGGCTGATTCCGTATTGGATAATGAAATATTATGCACAGTGAAGAATTCTACATGTTTTGTTTTGTTTTTTGCTGTAGTTATTACTAAGCATATTTTAGTATCTTTGGCACAAGGACATGTCCCAAGCCATCGATGGTCTGACACATGGGAGGTCTGGTTTTTGTCTTAGGGTGCTTGAGATTTGATCTGGCAGTGGAGGATATTAATAGTAGTATGTTGTCATGGTTGCCTTTTAGCTGATGGTATCACCCCTCCCTGCAAAGAGACAGGATCCCTTTGATCAACCCACCTCAGGCAATTGATGGATTCAGTGAAATTCAAGAGAGAGCTTGAGGATCTGATAGGCATCTCAACTGAGGCACTAGTCATTGCCTCCATTGGACAGGTGGCTGGGGCCTTGGATTGCATTATTCTTATGCATTCTATCCCTCTGTACTGATCCCAAGAAGTATCTTGGTTTACTGAACAGAGAGGTGAAACAGATGCCTGGAAGATTCAAAATGACTCTGACTGGAAATGGATAAGAGTTAACCCCACAGGGGTTACCGGATGTATAAGAGGAAAACAGCCATACTTCTCTATCTTTCTTGCACCTGCTGAGAGCAGTCCAGAGGCTCTGTTTAGGGTGACCCATTCCCTATTTGAACATCTGTGGGCCATTGTGAAGGTTATTCAGATTATCTGGTGAATAAAGTCACTCAGATTTGCTCCATCTGAGATTCTGACTGGGCAGGTTGAAGTGTCTGGGATATAGTCTAGTCTGGGAAAGATTTGAGCCATCCTCAGATCTGTCATGGCTCATTTTCATGTAGTGGAATCTCAAGGCCTATAGCAAACAAAATCTACACTGGTTGGGTGAATTATAAGAAGGAATGTCCAATAACTTGGAGGGTAACAGATTGGAAAAGGCTGAACTATATTATGATTAAGCACTACAATATATTCAGATTTTGTTCCTATTATTTTAACTACCACAATATGTTCTTTTTGAAGATGCAATGTACTTTTTCTACATCTGGAAACCATTAAATTACTAAACAAAGTAATCATTGTATCTTGTTACCAACCTCAAAGGTCAAACAAGAACAAATCATTTAGTATCTGTGAGAATCTCGAAGCATCTGTAAGACAATATCTGTGAATTAGTAACATGTAGCCCCATCCCCCACCAAAGATTTAGAAGCCAAACAGATAAATAGGGAGATAGAAGTAGTATGATACACCTCTACATGTGTCATGTATGTTGTTCTTGAATTCAGTCCACACTTCCATCATACTACAGTGTGGCTTCACCTTTGTTCAACCATTGAACCAATTGATTTTCTGCACTGTTCTGACTCAAGAGGAAACACTGAATTTAGTTTTCATTAGAGTACCAGAGATGATTTAGGGATGTCTTGGATATAGTGTAACCACAGGAAAATCATGTTGTTTACATCAGCCTAACATTTTTCAGGGCTCATGTGAACCTAAAAAAGAAAAAGAACTCCACCTCTGTTTCTTTCCCATTTTTTTTCTTATTACATTTGGCAGATCTGCAATTGTAAGGTGACTCCTAGAATGTATTATTAGATGCAGACTCCTCTATATCCCATTTATAAACCAGAAACAAGAATAGATGCTAGTGAATGCAGCTGCTTGTACTTTATTCTGCAAATCATGATTCGGTATAGTTTGTGAATCTTGTCAAAACTTGGCTCATATAGTTAATCATACTCTGCTGACATTTGCTACATATACATATACTGTACGTATATATACATATACATACACACATATATATGTCTCTGTGTGTGTCTTAATACAGATATAGTATAATAGGTATGTCTGTATGCATTGGATTTGGGAAACAAATGATAGAAAAAGAGGAGTTGCATTGCATATTTAAAGTAGCCACACATGCTCAGAAATCAGGGTTATACAGGAAGATTGAATAAAACCGCTCTCGCCGCTTGGGGGGCGGGGGGAGAGCCCCAATGAGCAGGCATATACACATTGTAAGCCACCCTGAGTCTTCGGAGAAAGGCGGGATATAAATGGGATTTTAAAAAACCAAACCAAACCAAAACAAAACAATATTGAAATTTCTATTGTCCATCCAACTAAATCCTACCGATGAGGGACAGGTACAAGTTTTTCCAATTTTCCATATCTATTTTAATTTGTGTTTTTAATTTATCATAATTACCTTTATAAAGTGTCATACACTTTGCTGTCAATTGTACTCCTACATATTTAATTCTTTTTGACAATCTGCAATTTTGTCATTCGTAAAAATTCTTCCTTTTGTCCTTCAGTAAAAAAATTTACCAATATTTTTGTTTTTTCCTTATTTATTTTCAAACCTGCAACTGCCCCATATTCCTCTATCATCTTTATCAATTTAAGTCCAGATTTTTGAGTTTCCTCCAATATGAATACCAGTTCATCAGCAAACGTTTGTAATTTATATTCCTCATTTTTTAGCTGTCATATCTTCTATCTAACACAGTGGTTCTCAACCTTCCTAATGCTGTGACCCTTTAATACAGTTCCTCCTGTTGTGGTGACCCCCAACCATAAAA
>JANHFR010149729.1:0-13482 GCA_032468015.1 Mimophis mahfalensis | reverse complement strand
TCAAACTGCTTCCTGTCTCTCTGTATCTCTCTATGATACAGAGACAGGAAGCAGCCAGTCAGCACTCCATGGAAGCATATACGATTTGGATTTCTGGGTAATTTAAAGCAAAAACAGGACAGTGGGAAATAAATACAAATACGGTATTTCCCCACCCAATTCAAGACACTTGACAGCCCTGGGAGACCCCAAGACAGCAGTCTCTGACAACTTTAGAATTCTGGGAGCTGAGGGAAATCCAACTTTGCTCAGAATAATAGAATGGGAAGGGACTGTGGAGGTCTTCTAGTCCAACACCCTGCTAAAGCAGGAAACTCCATACTATTTCAGACAAATCATTGTCCAATCTCTTCGTAAAAATCTCCATTGTTGGAGCATCCACAACTTTTGGAGGCAAATTGTTCCACTGATCAATTGTTCTAACTGTCAGGAAATTTCTCTTTAGTTCTAGGTTGCTTCTCTCTTTGATTAGTTTCCATCTGTTGCTTCTATTCATGCCCTCAGGTGCTTTGGAGAATAGCTTGATTTCCTCATCTCTGTGGCAGCCACTTAGATATTAGAACACTGCTATCATGTCACCCCTAGTCTTTCTTTTCATTAAACTAGACATTCCCCTTTCCTCAGGGGTGGGTTTCTACTGGTCTACCAACCAATTCACATTGTGCATGTGTTAAATTCAGCCCAAACAACAGCTGAGGTGTGGCAGAGCCAAAAAACAACTGATCAGTGCGGCAGCGTGGATCAGCTGTTTTTTGGTTCTGCTGTGCCTCAGCTTCAAATGAAGGACTTAAAAGTAATGTATAGGTGTGGGTGGGTGGGTGGGAAGGCCCAACTCATCGCCCAAACTGGTAGCCTATGGAAGAAATGATTCGGGTGAATCAGTAGCCTAATGGAACTACCGGTTCACTTGAACCGGGCCGAACTGGTAAAAACCCACCCCTGCCTTTCCTGCAACTGTTCTTCATATATTTTATCCTCCAGTATCCTAATCATCTTTGTTGCTCTTCTCTTCTCTTTTTCTAGAGTCTCAACATCTTTTTTGTTTGGATGCAATATTCCAAGTGTGGTTTTACCAAGGCATTATAAATTGGTATTAACACTTCATGTGATCTTGATACTATCCTTCTATTAATTTAGCCTAGGACTGCAATGGCTTTTTTGGCAGCTGCAAATGATAGTTGGCACCTTTATGGAAGCTATATTCTTATACTTCCTTTTCTAACCACTTTTGGAAATTTCTTGTTAATTGACTTTCAGTAATGAGATGCCTTTGGGTTCGCACATTTTACAGCACCAGGTGAGTTTCCTTCAATAATTAGCAAACAAGTTTTAAATAAAAGTTTAAGGACTTTATTTTTTCTTTTAAGATTTTAAGGATGATTAGAATGTTTATTTTGTAAAGTTACAAATGGACTAAAGGTCCAGATGGATTTGAAATAAGATTTTGAAATTAATTATAAGAATCTCTTTTGTGGGAAAATGTTTGTTTTTTTTAGTTCTTTAAAAAAACACCAGTGTTGAAATTTAATGTTTGGGCACTAAAAGGAATCAGAAGGAGCTAAAGATTGCAATTAAATGAAACAAATGCTTAAATGTGACCTGCTAATACAGAATGGCCAAAATACTAAAGTGTAAAAAGGATATTTGTGAACAAAAATCCGTAAGTTAATTTTAAGAGTGTCTTCTTTAAAAAACAATAACCATGTTTTAAAATGTTATGGAAAAGGAACAAAACTGAGCCTGACACAGAAGTGGATTTTAAAATAACAGGCTACAAGAATGATATGGGGGGAAAATGCTATTCTGAGCATGCAAAAAATCTGACTGATGTCTTATAAATTTAATTAATAATTAAAAGTGATCTGTAAATGTCAAATCAAGAGATATTTTTCCTACATAGCTTTATGGAAGAAGCTTGTTAATGTGTTGAGGAATGTTATGAGAATGGACAAAGAAAATATGAAAAGTTCTAGCAGATCAGTTGAAGAAATTAAAGATCAAGATTGTTTAAAGCAAAAGGAAGGGATGTTAGTGTATTTGATCAAGACTAAAACAGATAAATTTATCCCAGTAACCTTTAATGGACTTTTGCTGACTAGGAATGAACCATATGGCTTTAAGAATTTGTTTATATATAAGAGATGGGATATGGAAAGATGAGCTCGCTCATTATATTTTAAGACAAGAGTGGTGGTAAGCTTCTAGAATTGTTCATGCTTGTAATGAAAGGGACTTCATTTATATATTTCATTTCATTTTTTTCTTTACTATATTCTGATTTTTTCTTTTCTGCACTTTTTATTTCTTTAGATTTTTTTCCCAGTTTCTATTCTTTTCTATCTTTTTTGTTGGTAATATTTAGTAACATTACTATAAAAAAAGAATGGGATAGAATTTAAGCTTCTGGTAGAAAAAAAATGTATACAGTGGAATCTGTAAAGTCACAAAGGTTATGGCTCATCCATAGTACAATATGATTTAAAGAAAAATTATCTTTATTTCTGTTTGATTTGAATCAGTGGAATTAATAATGAATATAATTATGTCTGAAATGGAACAACTATTACACTTGATCTTAGCCAAAAGGCCAAGAAGCAATAATTATTGAGATGCTCTGATGCTCTTGTTTTGAATAATAGCTTGATCAATATTAAAATTTATCACCTTTTTGGTCTAAGATGAAACCTAATTATAGGATTTCATTGCAGTTTATGTCTGTTCTTTATTTTAGCCCCCTGATTAGGGAAGTGCATTTGCTGTTAAGGTTTTTGTTCTACTGTAGTGAGCATTCAGTAACTTTTACAATTATATTATTTTATGCTGATTAATGAGATTGCACTCATTATATTTTCTCTCTAGTTCATTTACTCAGTGGCAGTTCTTGAACATCATCTCAATCAACTGGTTATTAGTATGCTTTCAGAAAAAAACCTATATGAGTAGAAGTAATAAACAAATTGTTAGTTACATTAACCTTTTTTTTTCTAGTTACAATTTTGTTTTGATTCTGAATGCAAATATGCAATACTGCAAAGTAAAAAATACAATATAACATTAAAAAAAACCTACACAGTAACCAACAGTGGATGAATTGCTTTACACTGTGTTGTTTCTCACAACAATTTTTAAGATAGGCTTTATGAGGTATACTAATTCCCTTGTGACACGAAGGTGCAACTGGGAGAGATTTCGATCGACCACCACATTATGCCACAATTTGTTTTACCATGATGTTTTGAATTACAATTAATTAGATCAGTGGTCTCCAACCTTCCTGGCTTTGCAGACTGGTGGGTGGGAGTGAGAGGGGGGATGGTTCAATGTGAGTGGTTGTCAAGCACATGTAGGCGTGTAGTTCCAGTTGTGGAAGGGGCAGACACACACACCTGCCACTCACACGAATGGAGCATCATGCACTCGCCTGCCCACTGTGCAAATGCATGCTCACCCGCCACTTCCATGGCTCAGTTCTGAATGGGCCACAGTTGAATAGTGGGCTACAGCCCGGGGGTTGGGGAGCTCAGAATTATATTACACAAGCCACAAATCATGCTTTGCAAATCACAGCAGCTAGGTTTGCATAGCACATAAGCCCCAACTAAACAAGTCATGTTACAGCTTGATTTGCTTTGTGATCCGGTCATTGCTGTAAAGGACATTGGACATTTCTGAGGATCCAGTCTCAGGTCTCTGACTTCCTCCAGAGTAGAGGAAGTAGAAATTGAGTAGAAAATTATAGCTCTATGTGAGCTGTCTTTTTAAAAAAATCTACATTCTATTATACATTCTTTTCCAGGTTCAAGCGCAGGATGTAAGAGGTTGTCCAGCCTTCATTACTAATTTATTTTGCTGTCTTAATAACTACATTTCACACGGGGTCCATCCATGATGTTTTTAACATTGGCTGTGTAGAACTATCTCCAATTCAATGGGTCTGAATTTCATTATGCATATATGTATTTAGGTCAAAGAATGATTCTTAGACTGAAGACTCTGTCTTATTTCTCGCAATGTGTTTATGCTTTCACTTGCATGTAAGGGATGGATGTAGTTGTTGCATAGACAGGTGGCATTATAGCAATACAGTGGTCCCTCGAGTTACGAATTTAATCCGTTCCGAATGCATTTTCAGAAGCTGAAAAATTGTAAGTCGAAAAAGCGGCTTCCCATTGAAATGCATTGGGAATGGATTAGTTCGTTCCGGAGCCTGGGAAAACAACCCAGGATTCCAGGTTTTTTGGTGGAAACCTCTTTATGAGGTGCACTTTAAAGGCATGCAAAGTGAACCTCAAAATTAGGTTTCCACACACACACACACACACAAAATGATCTTTTTCAGCCGTTCTGGACCGGGTCGTAAGTTGAGGAAATAGCGGGTCTCATTCGGAAGTTGGGGAAAACGCGGCTAAAGCGCCAGTGGTTTCCCCGTTCGTATCTCGAAATAATTGAATGTCGAGTGGTTCGTAGGTCGAGGGACCACTGTAATACATTTGGGGCATTGTCTACCTTTTTTTTTTTTCCTAATGAAGGCCTAATTGCTATTGCTATTATGAAGGAAGGGGGAGACAAAGGGGAATTCAAAGGTGTTGTTGTTGTTGCTGTTGTTGTTTTTAAGGCAACTGGACTATGTTTTTTCCTCAAGGAAGAAAACCTTTCACTTCTCATGCAAGAAGCATCAGTTCATCCAGTCAGAACTGATGAAGCTTCTGGGATGAGAAGCAAAACATCTTCCTCCTCCAGGAAAAAAAAAATAGTCAATTGCCTTTTGAAAAAAAAAGCACTCTTGAGACAATCATGATCTCGATGACTGAGAATTTCTGTAAATAGAGAGACAAAGCAGAAATTCTCATGGCCACAGTGACAGTGACTTGGTATTAGAATAAGGTCGTGAGTCAAGATTTTGGCTTCTGTTGCTTCTGCTATTGCTGTCCTGCTTACCTTCCTGTTGGGACAGCCTAGGGTTGTGTATAAATTAGGTTGGTGGGTTTGGATTTAAAGGAATTTCTTTTTATTTGCATCCAGTTAGGAAGAAAGTAATTTTTTGATATGTCTCAAACTGTTGTTTTTTTTAAATTCACAGTCATATATACCATTCTCCAGCATGACATGTGTGCTATATGGCATGGTGTGCACGTGCATGGGTGTGCATACATGCACACAGTTGAATGGAAGAAAAAAAGAAGCTTCCCCCCCTCCCTATATTTAAAAGCTCTTGCTACCATTTGAAAGTAACCTACATTAACAGTGTCTATTTTGCTATCTGAAGATGGTTGGGAAAAGCACAGACACATGGTTTACGTATGTGTTGAATGTAATGGGAACTAAGTTGCAACATATAGAGAAGTAGTTCTATTATTTACATCGGGAATCCCTACCCTGGTCCATGGACTGGCATTGGTGCACAGCATGCCAGAAACTGGTCCGTGCAAACAAAATGCCATCTGGGGGATACACGTGAAACCACACTCCCTCTGGTCCATGGAAAACTTCTCTCCCTGGAACCAGTCCCTGGTGCCCAAAAGGTCGGGGGCCACTTATTTACATCATATTGTTCATGTATGTATGTATGTATGTATGTATGTATGTATGTATGTATGTATGTAGATACACCATTTTCTTTTTTGGACACACCCACACCCCTGCTTCTTCCCTAACAAGTTTGTCCAGATCTGCATTCTAAAGTCTATACTTAGCAGTATCCAGCAGTTTATGACTAGATACTATTACTATTAAGTACTGTTAGAAATTCCACATCATATATGAATTTTTTTTTTTTTTAAAAATCATCTTTAATGCCATGAATTTCTTGATCTAGATGTCAACATGAACTTGGTACATAATTTCTTTTTAGTTTACAAAGCACCATATAATTCTGTTTATGTTTCTGTGAAGTTTCCTGGTGTTAGATCTAATTCATATTGTTGTGACAACTGCTGTTGGGATGCCCATACTGATTGACTTTCAGCTCCTCTGTTAACTTACACAAATCTGTGTGTGTGTGTGTGTGTGTGTGTGTGTGTAACCTGCATGAAGACTAATTTTAGCTTTCATACTGTGTGTTACTTTTACATTTTCTTTGAAATAATAATGTGTAAGTTGTTGAACAAAGGTTGATCTAAAGCTAATAAATAGAACTTGTTTGTTTTTAATATGACACATACAGTCATTTCATTCCTAATGATCTGCCACCTTCAACAGTTCTTAAGGCATATGGAGAAAAAAATGCCCCAAATTTACCGTGATGCCTTCATACTTGCTATAAAAAAAAAACTACATTGGAAGTAAAATATTGATATCCATGGAGACTTTTGGTATTCCCCTTTGCTTTAAAAATAAACATTGAAAATAAAGCTGTCCTTGTTTCCTAGCAATTTTGTAGTGACATCTCCAGGTACCTAAAATAAAATTTTCCGATTCACATGGCATGGGAGAATGTCATGCAGTGTGGATAAAAATTAAGGCATCATAATTCTGCACCTTCTATTTTGTCCATTTTGACACCTTGCTCCATTCTGTAGACAATGCAACTGGAACAAAATTTGTGTCTGGGCTTTCCCTTTCAAAAATCCAAAGGGTACATGTAGGAAAAAACAGTGGCTTGGTATTATGGCACAGTGGTCATCAACCCTGAGGTGGGGGAGGGGGAAGGGGGAGGGGATGGGTTCATCCACATACCCGCCACTTCTTCAAATTGAGGTTTGCACACCTGCATGCTGCTTGTGTGGCCCAGTTCCCAGTGGGCCGTGACTCGGTCCCATGTCATAGACAGGGGGTTGGCGACCCCTGCTGTAGCATGTATCCAGTATACAAAAGCTATAAGATTCAATCTTCTGAGGTGGGAAGTGATGCTAAAAATTGTAATTCACTGACCTTGGAAAGCTTGGGAAGTTAATGTTGACCGCTAAGTGCTACTGAGAAAATAATTGCATCTGGCAGGAAGCAGATTTCTCTATGTACCTCAACAACATCTAGAGCACCCAATCTGCTGCAGCAATATTTGAAAGATTTTTTTATGGCTCCACGATAGAGAGCATGCTTTGCATATAAAAGGCATCTAGTTTCCAACTATGACTGGAAAAACTACAGTCCCAAATGATTCAGTATCTACAGTACTGGGAATAAACAAGTCAAAAATCAGATTCTCATGTTTCTACAATACTAGAGAAACCATGAATTAAGTTCTAATGATTGTACCTATGATATAATACTGCTATCATATTTGCGATTCAGAGATGAGAAGCTGGCCTTATATTCATGAATTTGATATTTGTGCTAATGTTGGCTTTACACAATGGACAAGTTTAGCTCGTATTACCAGAAAAGGAAAATGAGTTAAACCAGTTCTAGTGGTTTATAATCAGCAGTAATTCTGCTATTCTGGAAAGTACAGAATAGGATTGGACGGTTATATTGTAGTAACTTTAAGGTGAGATAAATCTTTTAAGGACAACTTGTGTGACATTTTCCTGGTCGGATATTTGTTATTTTCTATATCAAAATGTCGGTAAAGCATTTCTTATATGATAGTAGGTGGAAGATATTTCATTACAGCATGAAAAACTATTTCACAATTGTGTTTGGTGGCATTTGTGTATATATCCTTCTATGTGTTATTGAGTGACAGCAAGAGAAAGATAGAGAATCCCTGCACAAAAAAGTATGAGATAGAGGTGTCTTCACAACAGAAATTTCAAGCTGATATCCACTTTCATGAAAGGATCATATCAAAGCTCATTTAGTGGAACGAAAAGGACAAGAGATACAAACAACAACAAAAAATATTAAAGAGATAATCTGAAACAGGAGGATTTTTATATGAGGAGAAATTAATACTGTTTATTGAACAATAACTCATATTCATTTATAGTCTTTTTTTGAACGTATCACCAAATATATAGATAGGGAAAATCCATAGATATTGTATAGATAGATTTTCAAATCAAATAAATTAGAAATTTGAGAATACGAATACAGGTTCTCCTCAAGTTATAACCACAATTGAGTTCAACATTTCTGTTGCTAAGTGAGACAGTTGTTAAGTGAATTTTGTTCCATTTAATGACCTTTCTTGCCACAGTTGTTATGGGAATCACTGCAGTCGTTCAGTTAGTAACAAGGTTGTTAAATGGCTTGGTGTTATTTTCTCTTTCTACTATAAAGCAGTAAAAACATGTGAATGAGTTGTTCCCCCTGTGCTGATCTTTGATAAAGCTCCTTTCAAAGCTTGATCATTCAGAACTTTTCTTTATGTGACATCATAATCAACCCCCTGATTCTTAAAGTAGCTTTCATATGCAGTGGTCCTATTATTTACTAACATCTGAGTTAAACTGTTGACTTCAGTTGCCTGTAAAAACTTTAATTGTGCTTTAGGGAAGACAAAGTGAAGTGCATTTCACCAGTGACATAGCTACAAGTTAGAATTGAATTGAATTGAATTGAGTCGAATCGAATCGAATCGAATCGAATCGAATCGAATCGAATAGAATAGCAGAGCTGGAAGGGACCTTGGAAGTCTTCTAGTTCAACCCCCTGCTTAGGCAGAAAACCCTTCAGACAAATGACTTTCCAATCTCTTCTTAAAAACTTCCAGTGTTGGAGCATTTACAACCTCTGGAGGCAAGTAGTTCCACTGATGAATTGTTCTAACTGTCAGGAAATTTCTAGGTTGCGTCTCTCCTTGATTATATTCCACCCATTGCTTCTTGTCTTCCCCTCGGGTGCTTTGGAGAATAGCTTGATTCCCTCTTCTTTGTGTCAGCCCCTGAGATATTGGAACATTGCTATTATGTCATCCCAGTCCTCCTTTTTATCAGACTAGACCTACCCAGTCTCCAGCAACCATTCTTTATATGTTTTAGCCTCCACTCCAGTACAACATATAATTTATACTTTTCAGAGTACCAGAATCTTGCCACAGGTACTCATGCAGAACCATGATGATGTCACACATCATGACATGAGAGAAATTTGTTTGCAGTTGATGACAAACTGCATACATTGCAATTGTACGTAATTGGCCATCAACTGCAATTGCTCTAGTTGCATTGCAGAAGGCCACACTTGGTTTGCCTGATGATATTATACTTTACATACATTTTTTTTTAGATTTAACATTTTTTTAGATTTGACATTTTTATTGAGTTATAAGATAAGATCGGGCCTCTGACCCGATGCCAATCCCGTTTAGCTCCTTGGTTCACGGAGGAGCTGCGGGAGATGAAGTGCCGGAGAAGACACCTGGAGAGTGATTGGAGGGCCAGCCGTTCCGAGTTCGACCAGACACTAGTTAGGTCCCACATTAGGACCTACCTGGTGGCGATAAGAGCGGCAAAGTGTTCATACGTCTCCACTCTTATTGCATCCACAGGTGATCACCCAGCCACCCTGTTTAGGGTGACCTGCTCCCTCCTTCATCAGGGGAGTGGGGAGGACCCCTTGCAGGGTAGAGCTGAGGATTTTTCACGGTACCTGCAGGATAAAATCATTCAGATTCGAGAGGGCTTGGACTCCAACTGGATAGTTCCAGACAAGATGATGGGGGCAGGTCCTGTGACAGTTACCTGGGAAGAGTTTGATCTGGTGACTCCCGAGGGCATGGACAGGATACTGGGGGCGGGGGCTTAACACCGGCACCTGTTTGTTGGATCCGTGCCCCTCCTGGTTGGTCCAGACCACCCGGGAGGTCGCACGAGGCTGGTTCCAGGTCATTATAAATGCTTCTTTGAGGGAGGGGTTCTTCCCTGCCACCTTGAAGGAGGCAGTGGTAAGGACCCTCCTCAAGAAGCCTACCCTGGATCCAGCAGTGTTAGCAAATTATCATCCAGTCTCCAACCTTTGCTTCATGGTGAAGGTTGTTGAGAGTGTGGTGGCACGACAACTCCCTCAGTACCTGGATGAAGCTGCCTATCTGGACCCATTTCAATTGGGCTTCAGACCAGGGCACAGTACGGAAACAGCATTGGTCGCTTTGGTCGATGATCTCTGGAGGGCTCAGGACAGAGATCTGTCCTGAGTCCTCTTCTGTCCTGGTCCTGTTAGATCTCTCAGCAGTTTTTGATACTATCGACCATAGTATCCTGCTGCAGTGGTTGGAGGGGTTAGGAATTGGGGGTACTGTCTTACGATGGTTCTCCTCCTTCCTCTCTGACCGCTCGCAGTTTGTGTTGGCAGGGGGGCAGAGGTCGACCTCAAAGCTCCTCACTTGTAGGGTGCCACAGGGGTCGGTCCTCTCGCCCCTCCTGTTCAACATTTATGTGAAGCCACTGGGCGAGATCATTCGTGGTTTCGGGGTACAGTTCCATCAGTATGCTGACGACACCCAGCTGTACATCTCTACCCCAAACCACCCCAAGGATGCCATGGAAGTGATGTCCCATTGCCTGGAGGCTGTGCAGGTCTGGATGGGGAGGAACAGGCTCAGACTCAACCCTTCCAAGACCGAGTGGCTGTGTCCCAATATAGTCAGATTATTCCATCTCTGGCTATGGGGGGGAGATTCTGACCCCTACAGAGAGGGCTTGCAAGTTGGGCATCCTCCTGGATGTGCGGCTGTCCTTGGAAGGTCATATAATGGCCGTCGCCAGGGGGGCTTTCTATCAGGTTCACCTGATTTACCAGTTGCGGTCCTTTCTGGATTGGGACGCACTCGCACAGTCACTCATGCCCTCGTCACTTCCCGCCTGGACTATTGTAATGCTCTCTACATGGAGCTTCCCTTGAAGAGCACCCGGAGGCTCCAGTTGGTGCAGAGTGTGGCCGTGCGAGTGATTATGGGGGCATCGAGACGCTCCCATATAACACCTCTCTTGCGTGAGCTGCACTGGCACCCGGTGGCCTTCCGGGTGTGATTCAAGGTGCTGGTTACCATCCATAAAGCACTTCATGGCTTAGGACCTGGTTATATTTGGGACCACCTTCTGCCACCGACGACCTCCCGCCGGCCAGTGCGCACTCACAGGGAGGGCCTCCTCAGGGTGCCATCAGCAAGACAGTGCCGTTTGGCGACCCTGAGGGGGAGAGCCTTCTCTGTGAGGGCCCCCACTCTTTGGAATGAGCTCCCTCCAGAGATAAGACTTATCCCTGATTTACAGACCTTCCGACGGGCATTAAAGACCTTGCTCTTTCAACAAGCGGGTCTGGCCTAAGGGGATTTTAATCATTTAATTGTTATTTTAATCTCAGCCAATATTTAATTCAATTTTAATCTTTTTTAACTTTTGTAATTATTGTTTTAAAAGGCTGTAAACCGCCCTGAATCCGCAAGGAGAAGGGCGGTATAGCAATTAATTAATTAATTAATTAATTAATTAATTAAATAAATAAATAAATAAATAAATAAGATACAAAATATGAAAGTAAATAGAAAAATGGTGGGGAGGAAGGAGGGAAGAGAAGTGAGGAAGGATAAGAAAAAAAAGGAAAAAGAAACATTGACTTCTGACTCTCTCTGTTGCAGTAAAATAAGACATTGGCATCAAATCAAAACTTTTTGTTTCTCCATAATAATATGATCAAGCAATTTCTCTAAAGATCTATCAATCTAATCAGTAAAACCCAAAATCAAAGTTTCATTCTTTTCCATTTCAAGCACAAAGCTCAGAAGCACTCTCCACGTGGAAACAAAAGTACCTATATTCTTTTCTTTAATCAAAATAGTCAATTTTGCCATTTCAGCCAACTCCATCAACTTCTGCATCCATTCATCCATGGTAGAGATCTAAGTGTCTTTCCATTTTTGTGCATAATGCTTGATGCTGTCAACGTAACTTTACATACTTTACATACATTGATTATTCTAAAAATACCTTAATCTGTGGCTAGTTTTTCCTCTCTTTGTTGAAGTTTTATCATCCCCGAGTTTCAACTAGTTACCCTGACACATCAGGCTATTTCAGCTCCCTCTCTTTCTCTTGTTAGCAATGATTACTAGCTATTAGAGAAAACTCACAAAAGTAGTCATTGAATCATCCAGTTTCAATTCATGTGGATTGATTTACATATAATTGCAATTAAGAGTAGTAATGTAATGCAGTACAGGATGAATAAAAATAGATTCTTTGCTCTTTTCTTAGACAGACACCAAAGAACAGCAAACAAATCTGTTTTAGGCTTTGAATCTATGTTGTTTGGAAAAGAAGGAACCACAGTGGGTCCAATTAAATCTATTCTCAGCTTTAGCTTTAAGTCAGGGAAGAGTTTCTTGTCTTCACCCAAAGGACTTTTAGCCCAAGTAAACAGTTTAATAGCCAATGGCTATAAATGTATACATGTAAGAAAATCCTGATAAGAGATGAATGTTAAAAATAAATACATTGCTAAAAATAATACGTTGATCACTAAGTAATATAATAAGCATTCCATTTGTTAAACTGAAAATTTGCTATAAAAGCTCATGGCTCCTGTTCTTAATCATTATGAAATTTTTAGTTTTCTATTAAAAAAAACCCCTCTTACCTCAACAGGTTTGTTTCTACAAATTCATTTCACAACCATTTATTTTAGGGTCCTGAAATATTTTAATCAATCAATCAGAATAAAGCCGGAAGGAACTTTGAAGGTCTTCTATATTTTCAAATACAGAGTTTGTTGTTTGTTTGACCTTAGCAATACAGAGTAGCCATGGCCATACTTAATTATTCTTGAGATATCTCGAATCATTCGGAAACAAACTGGTATGATAAAACAAATTTAAATAAGTTATCATTACTCATGAGGAATATACCCCCAATTATAGCTGTTGTAAATAATTGCCAATAGTTTTTCCCAATTCTTTAAATTTCATCTCTTCGAAAGGTGCTGGGACTATAACATTCAGAATGTATTAGGCCTGACAATGCTATTTTATCCTGATATATGCTGAAATGCATCCATCTACTTTCCTTAACTGATAATTTTAGCCAGTACTAATATGCTTATTATCTATGTTTTCAACATTGAAACTTTATTCAGGTGTGTTCCAACCCTAGCAACTTCCAAGCTTGCAGACTTCAACTCCCTGAATGACTATTAATGAACACTCTGGGAGCTGAAGTCCAAATACAGGTAAGTCCTCAACAATTAAGCCCAAAATTTCTGTTGCTAAGTGAAATGTTTCTTAAGTGGCTTTGCTCCATTTTACAGCCTTTCTTGCCACAGTTAAGTAAATCACTGCAATTATTAAATTAGTCAAATTGTTGTTAAGTGAATCTGGCTTCCTCATTGGCTTTGCTAATTATCAGAAGGTCACAAAAGGTGTTCACATGACTCTTGGACATGACAACCACCATGAATATGCTTACATCAGTTGTGTCGGTTGCCAAGTATCTGAATTTTGATCATGTGACTATGGGGATGCCACAATGGTCATAAGTGTGAAAAAGGTCATAAGCAGTAGTGGTATCGTACCAGTTCAGCCCGGTTTGGCCAAACCAGTGATGATGATTAGGAGTGGTTCACCGAACTGTCAAAAACCACCCCTGGCTGGCCCCACCTACCTCCCCC
>JANHFR010139501.1:0-13626 GCA_032468015.1 Mimophis mahfalensis | reverse complement strand
CCCTCCCCTCCCCTCCTCCTCCCTTGTATTAGGTGGTGGTATTAGTGTTGGAATTCCAGCTTTGCATATGCTTTGTCTTGGTTTCCTTGATGCATTTTAGATCAAGAAGCTAACTTTTAGAACTAGTATGCAAAATAATTACAGTTACTAGTCACATACATGTTTTGTGTGTAAAAAGAATCAGGTCTGAATTCTTGTCAACCGTTTTAGATGTAAAAACTTGCATTTAGAATTGGATCTGGTAACTAGTGCAGCTACTACAGACTAGGTATAACTGCGTTTCCTGTGCTAGCAATCTGCCTTCTGCATTATCAACTAACTTAGCTTGTATCTTATCTTCAAAGGTTGCAACATATAGAACATTGAATGTAGTGTGATAGTCAGGGTATAAATTGCCATTTTTAAGTCTTCTTGTCTAGGTAATGCTATGACCACTGCATTTTGTGGAACTGGGAAAATGAACTTCCCCAAGCTGTTTGAGCAAAAGGAGGACCCCCAAATCATGACCAGTCCTTCTGGGAAGCATAGTACTATCTAGACCAACTCAGACAGGTTTTCTGGGAGAACCAAATTTGTTATATATGAATAACAGTTATCAGTTATCCTAGGGTTTAGTGTGAGCTTGCATTGTTGCCTTCATTTCCTGAGTGTCTCCAGACAAAAACCAAAACTTCCATAGCATCACCACTGTATTTTCATATGTTGGTGTGTAATAGAGTGGCCCCCATTACTAATTACACTTCACTTCATAGTGTCTGATGACCTCTGTTGGCAGTTCCTTATGAGCTATGGTAGCACAGTGGTTAGAGTGCAGTATTGCAGGCTAATTCTGTTGAGTCAGCAGTTAGTTTTTTACTGTCTCAAGCTTCTGACGTCGGTAAAACGAGGACCCAAGTTGTTGAGGGTAATATGCTGAATCTGTAAACTGGTTAAAGGGGAATGTAAAGTACTATGAAGAGGTATATAATACAAATTGCTATTTATTTATTTATTATTATTTATTAATTAGATTTTTATACTGCCCTTCTCCCAAAGGACTCAGGGCGGTTTACAGGGCATTAAAAAACATAAAATACAAAAATTAAAATTAATTATAATAAAACACGCCCTCATGAACTAATTAAAATTTAAACTATTAACATCCCTCAGTCCAGGCTGGCAGATGTAAATAACAGGGTTTTCAGCTCCCTGCAGAAAGTCTGGAGGTCGGGTGCCATCCGCAGCTCCACTGTTAGTGAATTCCACAGGGCAGGAGACCCGACAGAAAACGCCCTCTCCCTTGGTGTCTCCCACCAGCACTCCCCCACCGGTGGCATCCCGAGAAGACCCTCCCTATGGGACCGAACCGGGTGGTGGGAACATGACTGCGGCAGTAGGTGTCCCCTCAAATACTCTGGCCCCAAGCCATTCAGGGCTTTATAGGTCATGACCAGCACCTTGAATCTCACGTGGAGGGCAACTGGAAGCCAATGCAGTTCGCGGAGTAGAGGTGTTACATGGGAGTATCGGGAAACTTCCATTATGACTCGCACGGCCGCATTCTGCACCAGTTGAAGCCTCCGCGTGGTCCTCAAGGGCAGGCCCATGTAGAGCGCGCTGCAGTAATCAAGGTGAGAAGTCACCAGCGCATGAGTGACTGTCCGTAAGGCATCCTGGTCCAGATAGGGGCGCAACTGTCACACCAGGCGAACCTGGGCGAAGGCTCCCCTGGCCACGGTCCCCACATGATCTTCCAATGTGAGTCCCGCATCCAGGAGAACCCCCAAATTACGTGCCCTATCCACAGGGGGCAACACCTCAGCCCCGATGGATAAAGATGGAACCAACTCACAGACCCGGGATGCTGACACAAACAGCCACTCTGACCTGGAGAGATTCAGTCGGACCCTGTTTCTCCCCATCCAGACCCGAACCGCCTCCAGGCACCGGGACATCACTTCGAGGGCTTCACTGGGGTGATTTGGGGTAGATAGAAACAACTGGGTATCATCAGCATACTGATGATACCCCACCCCAAAATCATGAATGATCTCACCGAGAGGCTTCATGTAGATGTTGAACAGAAGGGGCGAGATAACTGATCCCTGAGGCACTCCACAAAGAAGAGGCCTTGGGGCCGATCTCTGCCCCCCTGCCAACACCCCCTGCACACGGCCCGAGAGAAAGGAGGAGAACCACCGTAAAATGGTGCCTCCCACTCCCAACCCCCTGAGCCGTTGCAACATGATACCATGGTCGATGGTATCAAAAGCCACTGAGAGGTCTAAAAGTAGCAGGACAGAGGAACAGCCCCTGTCTCTGGCATGCCAGAGATCATTTACCAGCATGACCAAAGCCGTCTCAGTGCTGTGACTGGGTCTGAAGCCCGACTGGAACGGGTCTAGGTAAACAGCTTCATCCAGAAACAGAGAAAGCTGATAAGCCACCACACTCTCAACAACCTTTGCAATAAAGTGAAGGTTGGAGACAGGATGAAAGTTATCTAACACAGCTGGGTCTAATGACGGCTTCTTGAGGAGGGGCCTCACCACTGCCTCTTTCAAGGCGGCGGGGAAGGAACCCTCCCGCAAAGAAGCAGATACCATCAGGTGGAACCAGCTGCAGGTGCCCTCCCTGGCCGCATACACCAGCCAGGAGGGGCACGGGTCCAATAAACAGGTGGTGGAACTCAGCCTCCCCATTATCCTGTCCACTTCCTTGGGAGTCACAGGATCAAAATCCTCCCAGATAACATTCTCAAGTCCGCCGGTTTCCTCCCATCCCGACTCTGCCCAGTTGGAGTCCAACCCGGCCTGAATCCGAGCGATTTTATCCGCGAGATGACAACTAAATTCCTCGGCTCGTCCCTGAAGAGGGTCACCCGCAACCTCCTATTGCTAGTTTTAACCTAATATTGAAGCACACTACTGAAATGATTTCAACCTTCAGTCGGGGAAGATATGGGAAGCTTTAATTATTTTAAATAATTAAAATTATATAATTCTATATGCAAGAGGAAACCAAGTTCTGTAGTACTTTGTAGGACTGAAGTCTCAGACCTAGTCACTTTTCCCATTTCATTATGACTGTAACTGTCTACTCATATAGAGACACAAAATAATGGTTCCAGTTCCCATATCTTGGTGGGAAGTGAGAATATATTATGGTTGCTGCTATTGCATAATGCCAAAAGGTGCCATAACCCAGAAGGTGAAGATCCCTTCATTCAGGTCCCAACAAAGGTCCTCTATCAGAATGCCTTATGCTGTTTTCATCCTATGCTCTTGTTCTAGAATCCGCTGCTCTTGTCTTCTGTATCCTCTGTTCATTCCCTACCACTGAGTCAGCAATATTCCGTAAAAAGAAAGGATAGAGACAACATGGAAATTGAAAAAAAAGACCCCCTTTCCAAAAAGCAACACATCATCACCTCTTTCGAGCCTAATGGAAGTCACATTCAATTCATCTGGCTTTTTGAAGATGCTAGGAGCTGCACAGGTATGCAGATGGCAGAGCTCTCATTCTACAAAGTACCTTATCTACGTATGGCTGGGTTTCAGCCGGTTTGGCCCAGTTGAGGTGAACCAGTTGTAACGATTTTGCATGGTTTAGAAAACCAGCAAATCACACTCCTGTCTGGCTCCACCCCGCCCTGCCATGATTTTGCTCAGACAGAGGACTGTGTGCACATTCTATTTGGGCTAGAAATCAACTGAGATGTGCCAGAGCCAAAAGACTTGGCACGTCTCAGCTGTTTTCCAGCCCAAACAGAACACGCATACAGTCACACGGAAGCTTCTCCTCCTCATACCAAAACACGGCAGGGAATGGCTGGGCTGGGGCTTCTCTGGAGGGACTCATGGAGAAGCGCCCAACCCAGCCCCCTCTCTTTAGGCTTGCAGAGGACAAACTTCTGTGTGGCTACACACATGTTCTGTTTGGGCTAGAAATCAGCTGAGATGCGCCAGAGCCGAAAAACAGCATGCACAAAGTGAACCAGTTGTTAGACCAGCAAAAACCCATCTCTGTATCTACTGCCTTGAGTTTCACAAACTTTCCAAGGAGTCACTTAACTACTAAACTAAAATAGCTACACTGGTTATCGGTTGTTTTGAAAAAGAATTTGAAGTCCTCAATTTGGTGTATGCATTCTTCCATGGCTTTGTATCCAATTATCTCCAGAACTTCTTAGTTTTGAACAGTCCATTTTTCACTCTCAGGTCCTCAACAGAGCACTTTCTTCAGATCCTAGCACAGGTACACTTGATGCTAAAAATACATTCTGTTTTTACATAGAACAAACTGTTAGATTTCACTCAACTTTAATAAGAAACATATACCAAGGGATTTTCCCCTCTGTATATGTTTGTGTATATGCTCATTTATGCATCCCTATATCTGATTCTCAAAATTAAATAAGTTGTGTATTTGGAAGCAGAAACCCAACATAAGTGTAATTAAAATATGCCAAGTAACCCTCACAGTGTGAGGTTGTTTTGCAGATAAATTTCATTTAACTACTCACTTCAGCTGCATTCTGGCTAAGATTAGATCACGAGTAACCATATTATACTTAGCATGCAAGAAGTGTAACAAGATTAAAACATACTCTTCCATGGCATATGCACAGCACTTTTTGTGTGAGTGTTTTTTCAGCAAATGAAACTGCAAATATGAGAGTCAGTTTCAGCTCACTAAAGCTATCTATTGTCTTGACAGTTCCACAAAAGGAAAAGAAATGAGTCACAAATAGATGATTATGCCCTTGGTTAAGGAGAAAGATGGAGCCTTGATTATGGCATATGCTTCATGCTACCAGAAATTATGCTTGCTAAAATGTTTTAGAATAAACAAATGCATAATCAGAAACGCCTTTTAAAAAAACATTTGCTGAAATATTAGGTTACTTGAAAAGGATAGAGGAAATGCCACTGACAGTTACCAAGGATACAGGAACAAAAGGTGATCATTTCCCCCCTAATAATGCACTTAGATTTGTTAGATACATCGAACAGAGCAACTACTACCTAAAATGGTTTTACAACAAAGGAACAAATACATAAAATGACAGCCAAAAATTATAATAAGAATTTCCATTCCAACTTCTATTCAGAAGCCAATACAATGTTCATAAATGATCTGCTTAGTATGCTTCAACCAGTATTGGAACATACATGGCACAGATGTTACTGGCTGGGCTTCATGAGAACCGGGATTAAGAATTACAATAAATAATCCTTGTGAATCCTTGTGGAAGTGCATTTTGATATTTTGCTCCCACAGGATTCTGAATGGGAGGACAGCTAGCTAGTATGACCTCTTAAAAAAAACTTTCCCTATAGAAGTAATCTATTGAGGGGCTAGAGGTATGGACTTTCCTTAAATGCTTTATCACAGACATTCCTGCAAATCTATCAAATATTCTCTTTGGGGTGGAGCATTAGGCAAATAGCAGAAACAAGTAATACTAAACGAAAAATTAAAAGCTGGAGATAAGAAATGAAATCTAGTTACATAAGTGAAAAAAAAAAGAAATCTGACTAAATAGCTTTTTAATATCTATTAATATCATTCTAGCTTAGTAAACATTCTCCCATCAGCTCACACATGGCCTTTTGTCCTAGATGCCTCCTTTGTGAAAATCGCACTGTACAACTACATTTTTTTCATTCTTTCCTTTTCCCCCCATTCTCCTGATTCTACCTTCACAAATACGTTTTGCAATTTGTTTGTCATTTTTTTTTTTTTTTATAAAATCAATTTTCTCAACTTACTTCTTTGGTACTGGTCACTTTTGTATTCAGTCTACATTCTATTGAAAAGATTCTTTCTTTTTTTATTTCTTTGCTGCAAATCATAGGACATAGAATAATAGTGTTGGAGGCAGAGGTGGTATTCAGCCAGTTCCGACAGGATCCGGAGAACTGGTAGTGATAATTTTGACTAATTCAGAGAACCGGCAAATACAACCTCTGATTGGCCGACACCATCAAATACCACCTCTGACTGGCCGATAGCATAGCCACGCCCATTAAGCCATGCCCACAGAACCGGTAGTAAAAAAAATTTGAAACCCACCACTGGTTGGAAGGGATCTTGGAAGTATTCTAGTCCAATTCCCTGCTCAAGAAGAAGACCCTATACCATTCTGGGCAAATGGCTGTTTAGTCTCTTCTTGGTTTTCACTTAGTTCTCAGAAAACCATATGGCATAATCTGCAACAAAAATCAATACATTCATGTGGTCTGAGGAACCATCTTACTCAAATGAGACTAACCTGCCCAATTGTTTTTCTCTCCAGTGGGAGTCTCCTACTTTAGACCCCATACCATTTGGCCATCAGTGTCAGAATATTGTTAGCTATGATTGCTGAGTCACAGTGAAGGTCACCTGACTATCTCCACCAACAACAGATAGCCAGAGCACAAGCTCCTCCTACAGAATAAAAACCGTCTGGCCTTCTCTCTCTAGCCTCTATTGCTATCTCTTACATGGAACATAGTTAGCCTAGTTAAGGTTTATATCTTTATTGTTTTATTTCTCTTTAATAAATACTTTATATTTGACTGGAGCAGACTTATGTCCTGTTTTATCACAGATACACGGCCAAACGATCCAATCACTTCTAACAGTCAGGGCCTAGGCCAGTATTTCTCAACCTTGGCAGTTTGAAGATGCGTGGACTTCAACTCCCAGAATTCCACAGCCAGCATTGCTTGAGAAACACTGGCCTAGAAGAACAGCCTTTTTTTGCTGTGCCCTCCCGACCCTCTGGCATATTCTCTCACTGGAGGTGAAATCCACCCCCACACTCCTGGCCTTCCAGAAGAGCCTGAAAACCTCCCCATCATCATGTTGCCCATCCTGTTGGTTTTTACCTTCATATTCAATCTTCTTAATTGTAACCAATTTGTATTTCCTCCTTTATTTTTTACCATATTGCAAGATGCCCAGAATTACTGAAAAATATTGGCAGCATACATATTGAGTAAATATATACAGTAAATAAATTTACCAACCAATACACCTCTACTTAAATATCCCATATACTTGTATCCATAAAAACCCATATAAATATCCTCTATACTAGTACTTGTATCCATAAAAACCCCAGAAACAACATTTTTGTCATTATGGAATTGTGTGGAATTATTCACTCACCACTCCATTATTCTTATGTGCTTTAATCTACCATATACTGTTCTTACTGAATTCATAAGACAACCTTCAATATTATCTTTCCATGTTTGTTTGTTTGTTTGTTTGTTTAATTAAATTTATATACCGCCCTTCTCCCGAGGGACTCAGGGTGGTGTACAAGGCATTAAAATACATAAAATACAAAAATTAAAAGCAGATTAAATAGAACCCGCCCTAACATACCATTAAAACTAATCCGCCCCCCTCGGTCCAGGCCTGCCTGCACAAAGAGCTAAGTCTTAAGGTCTTTACGAAAGGTGTGGAGATTTGGGGCCATCCTCAACTCCACTGGGAGCTGGTTCCACAAGGTGGGAGCCCCAACCGAGAATGCCCTCCCCCTAGGCACTGCCCGCTGACATTCTGTTATTGGCGGCATCCAAAGGAGACCCTCCCGATGGGCGTGAACCGGGTGGCGGGAAGATGAAGCTGGCAGCAGATGTCCCCTCAGATACTCCGGTCCAAGCCATTCAGGGCTTTATAGGTCAAGACCAGCACCTTGAATCTCACACGGAGGGCAACTGGAAGCCAATGCAGCCGGCGAAGCAGAGGTGTTACATGGGAGTATTGGGAAGCTCCCATCGTGCAGCCGCATTCTGCACCAGTTGAAGCCGTCGTGTGGTCTCCAAGGGCAGCCCAAGGCAGAGCACATTGCAGTAGTCAAGCCGGAAGGTCAACAGCACATGAGTGACTATACGAAGGGTGTCTCGGTCCAGATAGGGATGCAATTGGTGCACCAGGTGAACCTGGACGAAGGCCCCCCTGGCAACGGCCCCCACGTGATCTTCCAACGTGCAAAACCATGTGACCTTCGAAATGCAAAACCTTCTGTGATTTAAGTTGATTCACTTTATCATAGGTTTTCCATAACTTATAAACCTAATTGATTCAGCTATGAGGACATACCAGGATGCAAAGTACAAGAGAATAATAAAACCATACATAATAAAATAGCAATACTAAAATAAAATATAATTCATATTTCTGCAGCATCATTGCAATTTATCCCAATCAGATCTACATATACAATACTTAGTTGTGGTATTGTATTCAGATGAAAAGCTGCATTGTATGTAATGTTCTAATAGGGTATGAGACTAACCTTGAGAAACGAGAGGAAGAGCTGCAGCCTAGACAAAGGGAGGATAAATGAAATCTGCGTCCAAAGCCGGAATGGAATTTGAGAAAGTCCCTCCCTATTTTTCTAAAATGTATAGCCAGAGATTGGAGAGGTACATTCTGATTTGCAAGATTACTCCAACTTTATAATAAACATAGTATTAGAATGTATAAGGTTGGTTTTCTGGTCTGGATTACTTGAAAGGGCTGACAGTTATTTGGGTTCTGAGCACACATAAAATTTATTGTTGTAGTATATGAATCCCAATGAGCTGTTTGTCTGATGCACACTGTGGTTCAGAATATTGTCCCCTTTCTTTACTATAAGCTGGTTTTTTCTAAACCAATAAACATAAACACACTCCAGACAGGCGTACAGGTCCCAGAAATCTGATCTGTACAATTTCTGCCCACTGTTTGCTCTTCCCAAATCATAAAGCCATCTGTTAATTTTTTTTTAGCCAGAATTTTGTTAAACTCCTCACAGCATAGCCATCTATTTGTTTGTAATCGTTCAAAATATTGTATAATTTCCCCCAAATCCAATCTCCAGTTCTTTGTTATTATCATTTACTGATGATGATGAAAAGCCTCATGCAACATAGGCCACCAGCCTATGAAATGATGAATCCACAAGTAGATTCATAGGTAACCGCAAGTATATGGTACCAGTTCATCTTTCTGGCAGAAATTTTAACTCTTTGAATCATACTTAACTTTAAGCCTTCACTTCCATGCATGTATTCAGTATCCGCATTTCACAGGACTGGATCACCATCTTTCATATCAGTTACACCCTTCCACTTTTCTCCTAATGTCCCTTCTTTCCTTTCTCTCTCTTTCTACATACTCATACACACACTTTATACCATGTCACAAAAATCACAAATTTCATTCCTTTACTTTATTCATACTTTGACTTTATTCTAGACTTCATATACATTCAAGTGTCAAACTTTTATACCCTGTGGTTATTTGCACATGAGCTCATGGATACTGAGGTTCTACTTTGGTCACTATACACTTTTGCATTATCCTTTTTAGTAAGAAGGAGAAATAAACTAGATTATCACTCTTGTATGTGCCTATTCCATATTCACAAAGCGTGTTAAAATAATGGCAAAATATCAATCTCGTACGTTTTGGCTAATATCGATAAGCCCAATCAAAGCCCAATTTTGTGCAATCACGCCAGCTCTAATGTAAGTACTACCTTGCAAATCAGCATGCTATTGCCTTCATCTTAAATGAAGTAATAAAACTGATCATTTGCTTCACCAATAGTTACAATTTCCATCCTCCGTGTGTTTGAATTGTTGGCAGTTGTGGCCAATTAAATTTAATAACACTGTAGTTTCCTTTCAGTCAGTTGGTTTCAGACTAAGTGGCTGCAAATCCATTGACTCAGAAGAGAAAACAGTTCCTGATGCATATCGGGCTACCCAGGAGCAAATAACAACCTCCGTCCTTCCCCATCATTTGGATTTGTTTAGTCCTTCACAGTGACCAACTTGTTTTGGCATCCAAGGTGGCCTTCTTGGCAGCAAGATTAAAAGTAATAAATAACCAGGAAATCTGCTCTTTCCTAAAATGCATATGCAACCGTTCTTGAAGAACATTAAGCAGCTTTGCCTGAATGTCTCATTGTGTTTACTCCTAAGAAAAGGCTGAAAGTATTTCTGCCTGAATCATGGAAGTTTTGACTTTAGTCATTTTAGCTGTCCTCTGCTTTTAACACTATTATTTAGTCCAAGCACTCTGTGAAATAAATAGAAGCCTCGCCTGCAAATAGAACGTTAAGTCAGGAAGTGTATGGAAGCCATCTCTCTCTTAAACCAAAGACATTTGTTGATCTTTACTTTCCCCATTCAGTGCTATAGATCAGGGGTCTCCAACCTTGGCAACTTTAAGTGTGGCGGACTTCAATTCAAGCCTGGCGTATTCGAAGTCCTCCAGGCTTAAAGTTGCCAAAGCTGGAGACCCCTGCTATAAATGCAGGAATGCAGGCAAGGTGAAACTAAACCCAAACGATTTTAAAATATTCAATAAATCATTTTTAATTGGTTTTTTATAAAACATTATTCAATTTTTAAAAATTTGACATGAAAGTGAGGGTGCACATGATCATTAGGACTCCTTTGTTTCAGTCTATGGAACACCCAGCCCTGCCACACATACACACTAAACATCATTGTTCACAACTCAGCATGTCCAGGTCATTTTTGAATGTGTGATACCAATCCATATGGTATCCAGTATGTTTTATGAAGTTTAGGAAATTTAGAATGGAAGACCATTCTAGAGGTTGCTAGAGGTTGCTAAGCACGATCCCCATGAGAAGTGTGGGTGACATAGACACATTCAAGTTCTCCAGCCAGCCTGAATTACTTATAGTATGTCAATTCACCATATGGGACTAGCTATACAGAGTTCCTAAGATAGTTTAATTCAGTTTCTATAGCTCCTGCTGAATCATCTGTGGATGTATTAGTATATGAGAATGAGCCTGGGAGATAAGAAGGAGAGGACAACCAAGATAATGGTCAGATATAATGAGCTTAACCCAAAACAGAATGTGGGCATTGGAAACATCTCAAAAGGGACACTTCTTAGTTTTTTGGGCTGTAAAGGCAACAGGGAAGAAATCTACTTTTAGATTTGCAAAATTTTGTTAATATAACCTTAGCAATAATGTAACCTAGTAGAATTAGTTCAGTTAGCTATGTTTCCTGCTTCCTATTTCGATTACCTCAGTAGACTGACAACGTATGGCATTTCAGAGAGATGGTCAAGATTTTCCCAGTAAGGAAAAAAATAGCCTACTGAATATTCTACCAACCCTTTGCATGGGTTTCAGCTTCAGGAACTCTCCTGAAAGCCAAAATGACCTCACCATTTCCCTCTTTCTAATGAGTGTTTAATAACAATGCTTATGGGGTCCAACACATTAAAGATGTCTCATTTTCAAAGAGTGGCATCAATGAATTTTTGAGTCACTGGGTTTCCAAATGACTTGAGACAAAAAGAGTAAAAACTTGGGATGAAGAATAAAAACTAGGCCCAGTTAGCTTGGCAAATGTTTGCACTGGCATGCCCTACAGCAGGGGTGTCAAACTCGCCACGTCACATCATCATGTGATATATCATGACTTCCCCGCCTTTGTTAAACCGGGCGTCTCTCGTGCATGTCACATCTGGCCGATGGGCCACGAGTTTGACACCCCTGCCCTACAGAAGTGTCAACAATTAATTTGAATTTGAATTACTTTAAATTTGCCCATTCAAATGAGCTAATGTCTTCAAATAAAGCCAAATAAACTTAAAAGCTTTTAAAAGTTTATTACATGCAAGGATCTCTGGGGGCAGTGTTTTCTTAAAAGCATAACTACTTATTTTTTTAAAAAAGCAACCAAAATGCCTTTCCATAAAGGATAAGAGAAAGCACTCTTCTACTAACATAGTGAAATATGGCGAGGCATTATAAATAATACATTACAAAGTAAAATACACAGATTTGAAACTTAACTACCAAAAACCCCCCAAACCTGTCCAGAGGTTGTTATATAAGAAATAAGTTATACCAAAAAAAAAAAAAAGCTGCATTAAATCAATCACAGTGTAAGGGGATCCCAAAAAACCTAAAGGCACTGTATTTTCATTTACAGTTTTGACCAGTCACCAGTATTAAAAGAATGTATTTTAAATTAGATTTTAGAAGCATGATTTTGCATACAATGATATCAACAAATCTCTATTTACTTATTGAATGTTTAAACAGGTATAAAGAAATTAACTTTTTTTTTGAGGGGGAATTTACTATTCACAGAATACAAAGATCAGATGTAGAAACCTCCACCCCTTCCAGTACTTGGATAACTTGATAGCAGAAAAAGCCCGAAACAGGAGTCTGCTGACAGAGCGCCTTTTAATATGCAACTTGTCACCTTTCAATAGTTTGGAATGACAAAGGAGCTGTAGCTTAGAAGTTTAGAAAATGACTTATCACGAACAAAGTTCCAAATTCAATCCTCGTAGCGTCTAGCGAGTGTCTTCTATACAATCCTGATAATCCCTTGACAACAGGCTAGGTTTGGATAAGTTATATCCAAAACATCTGGAGGGTATAAATTCCTACTGTACACAATTACTTTGGTTGCAACAAGAAGGTGGAAAATAATTTTGTAAAAGGGAAACAACTTGATTCTGTTAACATTTCTTGCTTCTTGAAATGCAGCTTTATATTATAAAGAGACTTTCTACCATCGGCATAGGATTTATCAGCTCGGTATAGACTTTGACAATTATCTGAGGCTAGCCATATTTTTCTATTTTTCAGAAGTGTATCACTTTAAAACAACAACAACAAAATACTGAAAATCAAAGCAACATAACCAGAACCAACTAAATCCAGAATCTACACAATCATAAATATTAAAAATACTGTAAATGGGAGAATATATATTCATAGTTTTAAAGAGAAATACAAAGTTTATATTAAAAAGTATCAATGGAACAGTCTGTCATGAATTACTTTATCAACATGCTATATATACTCATGAATAAGCCAACAATTATAGGTTCCAAAACACACACCTCAAAATCTGGTTCAGGTTATCTACAGATTGATAAGATCTTGACAGCTAAAAAGTCATGATTGTCTCACAGGAACCAGATTGGTAATTGTAAGGAATTATAGAATCTATGGAACAGAAATTTATACCCATTGATAATCAAGTGTATAAATACTACAGAATTCTTTTTCTTTAATTGACCCTATTTATTAATGTATTTGCCACTTGAAAAATGCAATAAACAGTCCTAAGTATTTAAATCAGCCTTGGCTAATATGCAGTACAGTAGGTTCTTTTGCAATTGTTTTATCAATATTGACTAACATAGAATGTAGCACATCAAAATATATGCCTTGTTAAAAAGGCTTCTGGGTTACCATTACTGACGTTAGAGCTTACACTAACAGCCAGAGTGTTGTTGGTCCAGTTTATCAACAGGATTTATATTTTCTGAAAACCGATAACCAGAGTTCAAATTGAAAGCTTTTGCAAACAGTCCCTGGAGATGCCTGGGATTAAAACTAGGACTTCCTTGCTCATAAAACAGATGCTTGTCTTCCACACTGCCTTGCCTGCCTGCCACTGAGCTGCAGCCATCACTTGTGTAAAAATCAGTTTTCAGATACAATGCTGGAGATAGTCTGGCTTTCTATTGTTGCTTTTCTTCTTCTCAGAATGCATGTGCCGTGGTGGTGTAGGGGTTTAATGCCTCTTAAAGTAATACCAGCTGCCTGCAATTAGTGCAGGTTCGACTCCCACC
>JANHFR010135929.1:0-13659 GCA_032468015.1 Mimophis mahfalensis | reverse complement strand
TGGCTCTCCAGTTAAACCTTATTACATTCTTGGCAATAGCCTAGACTTGTTGTCTCCACCTAAACTTGCTGTCTCCAGTCACATGACCAACTAGTCTGCTAAGTCATGCCCACTAAGCCACACCCACAGAACCGGTTTTTAAAAAAATGGAAACCCACCCCTGCCTTGGTGCCCTCTGAGCTTGGTGGTTTTTTTGCAGACGTTTCATGACCTCCCTAGGTAACATCATCAGTGCTAGAAGGGAGTGGGGTTTGTCGAGAGAAGGAGGAAAAGGACAATGACGACTTTGGGGTCCTTGGTGTTCTCTGGATGTGGTTGTTTCCTTGCAGACATTTCATGACCCAAACTAAGTAACATCAGTGCTAGAAAAGAGTTGGATTTGTGGAGAGAGGAAGAGGTTTGAGGGGTCCTTGGCGCTCTCTGAGCTTGGTGGTTTTCTTGCAGACATTACATGACCCAACTAGGTAACATCATCAGTGCTAGAAGGGGGTGGGGTTTGCAGAGAGGAGGAGGAGGAGGAGTGCATTGTGGTGCCCTCTGAGCTTGGTTCTTTCTTTGAAGACATTTCATAACCCACCTAGGTAACATCATCAAGAGTGAAAGAATGTGGGATTTATGGAGGAGAAAAGCCGTGGGGTGGTTGGTGCTCTCTGAGTTTGGTTGTTTTCTTGCTGACATTTTATTACCCAACTAGGTAATTTCATCAGTGCTAGAAGAGTGTGGTGGAGAAGGATGACAATGACAATGACTGTCGGGTCCTTGGTGCCTTTTGAGCTTGGTTGTTTTCTTGCAAACATTCCGTGACCCACCTAGGTAACATCACTACTAACAAGGGAGTAGAGTTTACTGTCATTTTATATACTAGTGGCTGAGGATGTTACCTAGTTTGGGTCATGAAATGTTGGCAAGAAAACAGCCACGCTCAGAGAGCACCAAGGACGCCACAGTCCTCCTCTTTAAGGCTAGTAGAAGGCAGACATTTCTTGACTCAAACTAGTTGTCAGCGCACAATGATTTTACTTAATTTGAGTAATGAAATATCTGCAAGAAAACAACTAAACTGAAAGAACGCGAAGGACCCCTTGTTTCAGCCCTGAGTTACGAATATTCTGTATGGGTGCGGGTCTGCCAAGGAGCCCTCGGGGAGGGGAGGGGAGGGGCAACCATGACACAGCTGTTTACCTCATCTAGGTCTATCTGGCTGGGTCCACCCTTTGGCTGGAATTTCTGCAAAGTCTGGACAAAGGCCCTACTTAATGCAGTCTAGCTGATAATGCCGGGATTCAATCTTAGCAACGCAGGAGAGACCTTTCGGTCAATGGACCTCTCTTCTGCACCTTGAGCAGGATTGTCAGAGAGAAGTTGGGGGGAAATTGGTATGTGAAATTGGTATGTGTGTTGAAGCCATCCCTCCATCTCTCCACACCCATTCAAAGAATCCAGGTGCCCCTTGAAGCTATGGTACAACCTGTTTTTCCCCCCGCTCTTACTGAAATTTCTTTCATTATTGGAATTTCTGTGTCTCTGTTCTTCTATTGGAATCTTATTCTTTCCCCTATAATTTTGTGAAGCCTTTCTCTTATTTGCAGAGTGCTTGCTCTTTGGGGATGAGTCGGAGAGGCAAAAGGACTAAGTAATCCTGGCCTGTTGTAAAAATGGATTGATTGGTTAGTGCAGCAAGTCATTTTCGGCTCCTAGCCACCGCATAGATTTGTAGTAAAATAAAATAGACATAAAATACAGGTAGTCCTCAGCTTATGACCACAATTGAACACAAATACCCTGTTGCTAAACAAGACAGCTAAATGAGTTTTGGCCCATTTTATGACCTCTCTTGCCACAGTTTTTAAGTGAACGCCTGCAGTTGTTAAGTGAATCTGGCTTCCCCATTGACTATCAGAAGGTTGCAAAAGGGGATCACATGACCCCGGGAAGATTGCAAATGTCATAAATACATGCCAGTTGCTAACCGTCCAAATTGCGACCATGGGGATGCTGCAACAGTCATAAGTGTGAAAAACAGTGCTAAGCCCCATATTCAGTACTATTGTAACCGTCATTAAACAAATGGTTATAAATAAGAGGGCTACCTGTAGGCCAAAAAGATTAGAGCAGGTACAGCAGAGTAATTTAAAGTAGCTTCTTACTACGGGGAGAGACAGGTAGCCTGAGAAAGTTTTCTAATATTAAGAAACAGCTCTTCTTCAGTAGTGGGATGTTGCATTATGCTGTGATGTAATTCAAGGCTCTTGCAGCATTGCATAGGGAAGATAAAGGCGGCTGCACCCAAGCTACAATTATGGCGTGTTGTGTCCTCAAACATTCCCTTTTGCAGACTTTCTGTCAGGTCCCTGTCCATGTAGGTAGTCCTCGTTCTACGTAATTGAGCCCGAAATTACAAGTTTGAGTCATGCCGGTCATCAAGCGTCTGCCAGTCATCAGGTGACTGTGACCGATTTTACAACTTTTGTTTGGTAGTGGCTATTAAGCGAACGCCCTGGCCGTAAGCAGATCCTTTGTCTGTCATGCAGGTCCCAAAGGTGCTTCAGTTCTAAAGAAGCTCCTTCGATGAGAAGCAAAACATCTTCAAAGAAAAAACCAAGTCCAGTTGTCTCTCTGAGTGCAGTTTCCTGAGTGGGAGTTTCCATAGATATTTGCCAGGCGTGTTTTTGGCTGGAAACTGTCAGTAAACTCCGGTTTCCAGCCAAAAGGTAAATTTTTGATCATGTAACTGAGGGAGGCTGCAAGAAGAATAATTCCTGGAACTGGATTATGACTTTAGTCTTAGGAAAAGGAGGACTAGGGGTGACAGTGTTCCGATATCTCAGGAATTGCCTCAAAGAAGAAGGGGGGGGGGGGTCAACCAGTGGAACGACTTGTCTCCAGAAGTTGCGAATGCTCCAACACTGGAAGTTTCTAAGGAGAGTTTGGACAACTGTTTGTCTGAAATGGTATAGCAGGATTTCCTGCCTGTGCAGGGGGTTGGACTAGAAGACCTCCGGGGTCCCTTCCAACTCTGTTATTCCATATTCCAGTTGGCTGTAAATGCAAGGTGATTGCTTAATCCCCAAACGTGCTCCTGTGAGCACAGGGGATTGGAACTTCAGTTCTGGTTTATGAATGCCTTTGGGGGGAGTTCTGCCATAACTTTGAATGGTCCCTGAGCCTCTGGTCGTAAATCGAAGAGTACATGTATTAAGGAGCTTCAAAGCTCAGGTAGAAAACAATTTCTTAAAATAATTGCCCTGGGCTGTTCTTTATCTCTGCCTGTGGTTTACTACCTGTTATTAAAAGCTGGCCCATCTTAATCTCGCATCCAGCCCAGCATAGAAGTGGTTTGTGTAACTATTTCTATGTAGTAATTTAAAAGCAATGCTTCCTCACTCCTGTTGTAAGTCATCTGCAAGACACACATCACAATATCTCATCAGCAGTCTTGTTAATACAGGGAGTCTTTGACTTTCAACCGTTTGTTTAGTGACCGTTCAAAGTTACAACGCCACTGGAAAAAGTGACTTAGGACCATTTTTCACACTTCCAACCGTTGCACCATCCCCATGGTCCCACAATCAAATTTCAGAGGCACGGTCAACTGGTTCAAATTTATGATGGCTGCAGTGGCCCGGGGTCACATGATCCCCTTTTGCGACCCGACAAGCAAAGTCGATGAGGAAACCAGGTTCACTTAATAACCGTGTTACTAACCTCACAACTGCCGTGATTCACTTAAGAACTATGGCAAGAAAGGTGGCAAAATGGGGAAAACCCAAGGGTCTCGGGTAATGACAGAAATTTTGGACTCTACTGGGGTTGTAAGTCGAGGACTGTCTGTTACCTATTCAGGGCTGAAATCTGTCCAATTTCTATAGGACGCTTTAGATTGGCGTGAGCATATATCACACCTTCCAATCTTTTGGCAATGTATTCTGTGCCCATTTAGTCTCGTCTCAGAAGAAAGACCAGAAATTCTGGCCCTTTTCTGAATTTGCTCTTCTGACGTTATGTGGGTTTCTTATTAACACAGATGTACTGCTGTTTGAAAAAGTAAATCTGGCATTTATTAAGCTTGCATGCCTATAGGCGTTCAATTACATAAAACAATAAATAAGGGTCATAAATTTAAAATTCAATTAAACTAAAGCTAACCAGCATGCAGAGGATAGGAGCAAAGGTCACACAGGAAGGAGGCAGGGTGTTATGTACTCTTTTAGTCACCTCCAAAGTGCCACATCCCCCTTTGGAGGGGGGGGGGGGGACTTGAAAAACAAGCACACTTTCAGATGTGTGCCTGGTTGTTAATAAACTGGACAAATTAAAAGTAACAAGAGCTGTAATATCTAACCTAGTGGAAGAAAAAGTGCCATTCTCACTCCCTCCCTCAACTGCTGTAATAAACCTGGGAAATCTCTAAAGACTTCCTCCCCCCAATTAAAATCAGTTAATGAGCTCCTCCCTCCCATAGTTTGGACTCCAAAGGGAAAAGGAGGAGATAATATATATGTTGAACCACAGAAGAACACCATAAACACGCACACACACCACGCCTAACTTAAATACCTTGTCAGCGCTGCCTAGTTTTCATTTCCCCCTCTTTTCAAAAGCAGTATTTAGTTTTCCCCCCACACCGAAATGTATTAGGTATGACTCCACCTCCTCACCTGATTTTTCCTAGTTCACCTCTGCTGTTTTGTGTGTTTCAGCCAGTTTGTGGTTGCTCTTCAACACAGTTTTAGCACTGCTGAGAATAGAACAGTTCTGAGGTGCTTTTTCAAGAGGCAACTGGACTTTCTGGTTTTCCGTTGAAGACATTTCGCTTCTCATCCAGGAAGCTTCTTCAGCTGAAATAACTGAAATAGCTACTTCATGGCCTCTGTTAGTTGGACCCCCTTTTAATGCATCCTTCAAAACACTCCTGTAAGTTTTGGCAGATAGGACTGATCCAGCCAAGCCTGGTTAAGGAGTAACAGGGTTGGAAGGGACCTTGTTCTGTATCCCCTCCCTACTAAAACCAGAAATCTTCGGAGGAATAGCAAACCTCCACAGTAAATTACAGTTTAAAGGAACTGAGAGCTGTTTCTTTAAACTAAAATCTCAGAGAAACTGAAAGATAAGTCATGAAGTATTAATCAGATACCGGGCAGAAGTCCAACCCGATAAGGGGAAAAACTGGAAGCCATCCAAAACCATATGCAACATGAGGATTCAGTGACCAAAGTTTCAGGAACATTGTTCTCTGCAGGGGACAAGGCCCAGCCACAACCTTCTTAACCACTCTAGGGTTTGGCCCAATCAATATCCAGCTACATCCCGGCCTTTCCCCTTTTGATGCTGTTGTTCTCTTCTGAGCCCTCATCTTTCTTTGGCGTCCAGCAAGGTCTCCTCCCCATTGCTGTCAGGCCCCACCATCTCCCTCTGACTTGGAGACAGCTTGGCCTCTGCTGGCATGCTGACAGCAGCCGGCTCTTGCTGGCCCACTGGGGGGGAAGCCACTTCTGGCATACTGCCAGCTACTGGCTGCAGGTTTTCATCCGAGTCAGAGTCACTCGGCAAAGCAACAGAAGAAGACGGGGCCACAACACCGCTTAGGCAAGAAACCCTATACCGTTTCAGACAAATAATTGTCCAGTCTCTTCTTCAAAATCAAAACCTCCAGTGTTGGAGCATTCACAACTGTGGAGGCCAGTCGTTCCACTGATTAATTGTTCTCACTGTCAGGAAATTCCTCCTTAGTTCTAAATTGCTTCTCTCCTTGATTAGTTTCCATCCATTACTTCTTCTCCTGCCCACAAGTACTTTGGAGAATAGGTTGATCCCCCTCTTTTGGGGGGGACAGCTTCTCAAATCCTGGAACATTGCCAGCCCTATGAGAAGATAGATACAGATTTTCCTGCCGATTGGTGGCATACATTAGACAAAAAAGATGGTCCCACTTTCTGATTTTAAAACCGGGAAAAAGCAAAACCACAGCTGCGGGGACAGTCTGCATTAGCCCTTCAAGGCTTTCCAGACAAGAACCATGACAGTGACTATGAGCTCTGTCTCTACAGGTCTTGCAACCACAATTCAGCCCAAAATTTTCCATTGCTAAGCAGGGCAGTTGAAAAGTGTGTTGCCTAACCTTAACCTTCTTTTTTTTTTCCTTGACACAGTTAAGTAAATTACTGCATTTGAGTGAACCTGGTTTCCCTCACTGACTTTGCTTGTTAGAGGCAGGCTGGGAAGTTAGTAAACGATGATCACCTAACCCAAGGACAGCTCAACTGTTGTAAATAGGTGCCAGTTGCTGAGTGCCTGAATTTCAATCCCATGCTGCAATGGTTGTAAGTGCAAGGACTGGTTGCTGTTTTTGTGGTTGTGAATGGTCACTGAACGAATGGTTGTAAGTCGAGTACTTAGTTTTACTACCTTAGTTTTACAGGCAGTCCCTGACTTACGACCACAATTGAGCCCAAAATTTCTGTTAAGTGAAACTTTGGTTAAGTGTGTTTTGCCCCATTTTACAACCACCTTTCTCGCCACAATTGTTAAGTGAATCATTGCAGTTGATAAGTTAGTACCCCGGTTGTTGAGAGAATAGGCTTCCCGTTGAGTCTGTGAAGTTGCAGAAGGGGATCACGTGGCCCTGTGACTCCATGAGAGTCATAAATAGGAACCAGCTACCCAGCATCTGAATTTTGACCACATGACTGTGGGGATGCTGCGAGGACCATACCGTTGAAAAATGGTCACAAGTCACGTTTTCGGTATCTTTGTAACTTCGGGCTGTGAAGCGGTATATAAGTGCTATTGCTATCACCCATCCATCCATCCATCCATCCATTCATCCATGAGAGCCACAGTGGCACAGTGGTTAGAATGCAGTACTGCAGGCCACTTCTGCTACCTGCTGCCTGCCTGCAATTAGGCAGTTTGAATCCCACCAGGGTCAAGGTTGACTCAGCCTTCCATCCTTCCCAGGTGGGTAAAATGAGGGCCCAGATTGTTGAGGGGGGCAAAAGGCTGACTCTCTAAACCGCTTAGAGAAGGCTGTAAAAGTGATATATAAGTCTAAGTGATATTGCTGTTACTATTCTGTGGATCCAAGGTCCCAGATTGCTAAGCCTCTCCTCTGCTTTTGACAGGCACCCGGAATGCTGTGTTAAACACCGAGGCGCGCACCGTAGAGGCAGATGTGCTAAGTCGCCGCTGTGTGATGATCCGGCTGATGGACTTCTCCTATGAACAGTATCAGAAAGCTCTTCGCCAGTCAGCTGGTGCCGTGGTGATCATCCTGCCGCACAACATGGCATCGGTGCCTCAGGATATCATCCGGGTGGGTCTTCTGTTCTGACCGATGGGGGCAGGGCTGAATAAGTCAGACATTGGTGCTGTTGTGGCTCTGGCCCCCGAGCATGCCCTACCCTCGGTTGAGTACTCCAAGGATGATAGAGAGGAACTGGCAAGGCTGCCCTCTCCAGGATTTTCCTCTCTGGCAAGTTCTCCCCCTCTGGGACCCTCCTCTCTGGCAAGGCCTCCTTTTCCATCAGAAGGCTGACAAGAACAGCCTGTTATCAGCCAAGCTGGGAGTGAGCCAGAGCAGCAGGTGGAGAGTAATAACAGTGGGGAGGAATCATGGCTAGATCCGAGGGAAAGATGTAGGGCTAAACTCTTGCAACAACATAGTAGTAGTAGTAGGGGGCGGGAGTAGCTGAGTCACTGATTGACCCACACCCTACAAGGTACAAAAAGGGCTCTAAGAATTAAAAGATAAAGGGGACACCAAATTTTATCTAAGTTGAAATTTATGGTACACTTGGGCAATGAATAGAATAACACGGGATCAGAACCAGAATGTGATGACCTAAGAATGTTTAGGGTTTGGGATAAAGGCTTGAAGAAATTCTTAAGAGGTGTATGGGATGACCAAAACCCAGTTTAAAAATAAGCAATGATAGTTTTTAAAATGGATTGTATAAGAAGTATGATTGTTCAGAATTGGAACTGGAATTAGAGCCTATGCTGCTATATAGAAAGAACATGGGGCTGGAAGGGACTACCTATTTGTGTTAGGGTTGATGTGTATATTTTATTTGTTGTTGTTTTGTGGGTTTTGTATAGAAGTGGGTTGTGTTGTGGTATTTCTTTTTTTTTTCTTTTTAACTGTATAATAGCAATAAAGATTATTTATTTTAAAAAAAGAGCTGTCAGTCAGTGGAATGGGTTGCTATACGGAGGGCTTTCCTTCTCTTTTGCTGGAAGTTTTCAGATAAAGGGCTATAATCGTGTGGGGAATTATTTATTTATTTATTTTAATTAATTAATTAATTAATTAATTAATTAATTAATTTATATGCCGCCCTTCTCCCAAAGAACTTAGGGTGGTTTACAGTCCATTTAAAGACATATAATAAAAAAGTTAAAATTAAGTTAAGCCACGAAGTTGGACCGAACAAACAGCTAAAATTTAAAACTTTTAAAAACCATCATCCAATTAAAATTAATGCTTCATAGGGAAGGACCAGCTTGCTGAAATAACCAAGTTTTGAGGGCGCGGTGGAAGGCCTGTAGGTCGAGGACAATCCGGATCTCCAATGGCAGCTCATTCCAAAGAGCGGGGGGCGCTACAGAGAAGGCCCTCCCCCTAGGGGTTGCCAGCCGACATTGTTTGGCCAACGGCACCCTGAGGAGGCCAACTCTGTGGGACCAAACTGGACAGTGGGAGGCTGTCGGTGGCAGTAGGTGGTCTCGCAAGTACCCTGGGCCTAAGCCATGGAGAGCTTTAAAGATCGTAACCAGAACCTTGAATCGCACCCAGAAGACCACCGGGAGCTAGTGCAAGCCACGCAGGAGAGGTGTAACATGGGCATGCTGAGGCATCCCATAAATCACCCGCGCAGCCGCATTTTGCACCAGTTGGAGCCTCTGGGTGCTCTTCAAGGGGAGCCCCATGTAGAGAGCATCACAGTAGTCTAACCGGGAGGTGATGAGGGCGTGAGTGACTGTACATAGGGTGCTCCGGTCCCGAAAGGGTCCAGTGTGGGGAATGACATAAGTGCAGTATTTCTCAAGCTTGGCCACTTGAAGATGGACGAATTTCAGTTCCCAAAATTGACTGGCTGGCTGCGGAATTCTGGGAATTGAAGCCCACTCATCTTAAAGTTGGCCAAGTTTGGGAAAAACCGGTGGAGTGGACTCCGCAGTATTCAGAAGGCCGGACTTTCTCCATCTTAGGACGATCAGCCTTACCCTTCTTTGCAATGCTGAGGTTGACTCCCTGTTCTTCTTGCCCGAAGCAATTCATGGAGATCGAGCCGGAGATGTTGGCCATGGAGACCATCGTGCCAGTCTACTTTGCCAAGGAAGACGACGAGCTGCTCTCCATCTATGAGCAGACCCAGGCCGCTTCGGCTTCACAAGGCTCGGCCTCGGCAGCCGAAGGTCAGTATTTTGGGCTTCGGTTGGGCTTCCCAGGATCACTGTAAGAATATTGTTGTACCAGAATGGCCTCCGAGCTGACAGACCCAGGGGGTTTCCAGTGTTCCTATGATCTAATGATCCCATGAGAAACTGTCTTGACTACCTGACCTCCTTACTCTGGCCTGCAGTATCTCTCTGGTTATCAGGACAACAGAGCTACTTTCCCAGCCTTAGGATTGGCTGCTTCTATGTGTAATGTAATGCTGTATTGTATAACCATGTTTGCCATTGGTTCAAATAAAGTGGGAGGGGGCAGATCTTTCTTCACTTTACCTCTGGCTCTTCACCTGACTTGCACCTTTTACTCTTTGCTCTACTCTTTGTCCTCCATCTTTGGGTCTCTACCCTCATCACTATGCTTTGATGCTCTACTCCCTGGAAACAGCTGCCTGGTTTCTGTCATGTGGATTTTTCCCACCACCACAGATCGCCTACCACTGGTGTGGACCTCTCTGAAGGGTGTATTGACTGGTGGCCTTTCAGCTCAGGACTACCTTGAGACAAAAATTTTAAAAAATAGAAATAAATAAAATATTAAAATAATCATTAAAAATACAGGTAGTCCTCAACTTACAACCACAGTTGAGCTCAACATTGATACTGGATTCTGTTGCACGCTTTATTTGTCACTGAATGTTCCCTGGGGACTTTTATTGGACCTCCATGGGATATTTAATTAAATTCATATTCCCCCTTTTCACTGTTGAGTAAATCTGAGCAGTGTATTTCCACTTTATGTACATTCATGACATAATGTATTATGTAGATAATGAACAGGATATGTACTTTGACAGAAAAATAGCACATTAAATCAGCAAATCGGAAAGATTACTGGTTCTCGTGTGATTATGGGCACCAGGCGCAAGTACATTTGTACAATTGCTTTTGTTTTTTATTTAATTACCTTTAAAACAGAAACCAGGTACACTAGATGGCACGGGTGGGTTTCTACCGGTCTAACAACTGGTTTGCATTGCGCGCACATTACATTCAGTCCAAACAACAGCTGAGGGGTGGCAGAACTGAAAAAACAGCTAATTGGCACAGCAGCACTGATCAGCTGTTTTTCGGCTCCGCCACACCTCAGCTTCAAACAAAGGACTTAAAAGTAATGTCTAGCGCGTGGGCAGGTGCGAGGGCCCAACTTATCACCTGAACTGGTAACCTACAGAAGAAACGGTTCAGGTGAACCAGTAGCCTACTGAAACAACCGGTTCGCCTGAACCCAGCCGAACTGGTAGGAACCCACCACCCCTGCTAGATGGCGTAGAGCAGTTTTCCAAATTTGGCAACTCAGCCTTCTGTCCTTCCGAGGTAGGTAAATTGAGGACCCAGATTGTTGGGGGCAATAAGCTGACTTTGTAAAAATGCCGCTAATAAGCAGGCATATACAAGCAGGCATATACAAAGAACGAAGGCTATTGCTAAGCACATTGAGTTGTGCTTAACAGACTGTAAGCTGCCCTAAGTCTCCGGAGAAGGGTGGCATATAAATGGGATTAAATGGGCTTAAACGTTTAAGACGTGTGGACTTCGACTCCCAGAATTCCCTAGCTATCATTTGTGGACTTCCATTCCCAGAATTCCATTGGGAGATGTGCTGGCTGGGGAATTCTGGGAGTGGAAGTCCACAAATGCCAATTGGGGAATACTGGGAGTTGAAGTCCATATATTTTAGGGTTGCCAGGATTGAAAAATTCAGTAGTAGACTTCAAATGTCTCTCTGCTTATTGTATGGGAGAAATTATTCGGATAGCGCAGCCTCTTTCTGACCTCTTTCCTGTGCGGTCTCAAGGTTAACCCAGTGGGGTCATGTACAGGATAGATCAATGTGCTTAATCTTTTAATGGCTATGGACATAGAAACACTCATTGGACAAATGTGGAGACCTTAGCTTAATTAATAGCTATGTTCCCTTTGTACTGAATGGGAACTCTGTAAACTGCAGAGTGGCTAATTAGGGTTTCAGGTGACGGACAAATACAGGTAGCCCTTGACTTACAAAAGTTTGTTTAGTAATCATTTGGAACTTACAACGGCATTGAAAACACTGCGTGTATGTACGTTCCAGCATAATTCTGGAACAGCTCAATCAATTTCAACCAAATTTGGTACACAGATCACTTACCCTCTGGGAACAAACACTGTGGGGGCAAGACACCCCTAACACCCATCGGGGGGGTCTCTGTGCCCTAAAAATAGTGCTGACAACTTCACAGTACTCCACAAGGGGGCTCCCTCTGACGTGATGCTGCGTGAGAGAGCAGCATGAGGCCCATAGAGCTACTACATCTAGAGGCTCCCTCTGACTTGTGATGCTGCGCAAGAGCACAGCGTGAGGCCCATAGAGCTACCGCATCTAGAGCTAGTCCCGAATACAGCATTCCCATAAATAAATAGCCAGGTGAAGCTGGGCTATCTGCTAGTTGTAAATAAACATTGCTGGCGGTTGGCAGGGCAGCTGTAAAATATATCCAATTCAGGGTGCCAGATTATCTTTCATGGCATGGGCTGTGCCCACTGTTAGCACCCAATAGATCACTAAATACACCCTTTGCCAAATCTAGGTTTGGTTCAGTTTATTTCAGATCGTTGAGCCAGCATAAGTCTTAGTGCTACAAATCCTTCCTCACTTAAACAATATGACTCCTCTGATTCATTTGTCCTCGTCTGATCTCCGGGAACAACTCTTCTCTTGCCATTTGGCTGCTTACCCTTCTGAGGAATACTTTTTTTAGTTATAGAACTAAAACCAGAATAATCCAACTCTGCAAGTTATACACCAAGGATCCAAATGCCTGTTTGAATCGAGCGGCGGTTATTTTGAGGTCAACCTGTTCTAGGAGTAATCAAAAGGCCGATTTGCTCTTTGTGTCTCTAATCACTGATTCGTTTCAGGCTGAGTTAACAGACAGGTCATTAACACGAAAGGCCCAGGAGGGGTTTCTGGATTCTGGTGCTTGCCTTTCTTCGGCATGATCTGAGAACAGATAGTCTTCAACTTATGACCATAATTGAGCCCAAATTTTATATTGCTAAGCAAAACATTTGTCGAGTCGGTCCCCTTTCATGACTTGACTTGCCATGTTTGTGAAGTGAATCACTGCAGTTTTTAAGTTAGTAACATGGTTAAGTAAACCTGGTTTCCCCATTGACTTTGCCTGTCAGAAGGTCACAAAAGGGGATCACATGACCCCGGGACACTGCAACCATCGTAAATGTGAGGCAGTTGTCAAGCATCTGAATGTAAATCATGTGATCATGGGGATGCTGCAACTGTCGTAAGTGTGAAACGTGGCCATAAGTCACTTTTTTCGGTGCCGTGGTAACTTTGAACGGTCACGTAGTGAACTGTTGTAAGTCGAGGACTCCTGTACACATTGCTGGATTGTCAGTGCAGGGGGTCCTCGACTTAATGACCACAGTTGAGTTCCAACTTTTTGTTGCTAGGTGAGACAGTTTTTAAGTGAGTTGTGCCTCATTCTGTGACCTTTCTTGCTGCAGTTAAGGGGATAACTGCAATTGTTAAGTGAGTCGCATGGGTGTTAAGTGAGTCTGTCTGGCTTCCGTATTGACTTTCTTGTCAGAAGGTCGCAAAAGGGGATCACGTGATCCCAGGACCCTGCAACGCCAGTCATAAATATGTGCCTAGTTGCCAAGTCTCCAAATTTTGATCCCATGACCCTGGGGATGCAACAACCGTTGTAAATGTGAAAAAAAGTCTTAAGTCGCTTTTTTCAGTACCGTTGTAACTTTGGTCACTAAAGAAATGGTTGCAAGTCATTCCACCGTGCCCTTAAAACATGGTTATTCCAACAAGCTGGTCTGTCCTGATAAAATGTTAATTTTAGTGGGGATTGGTTAATTTTTAGTTTTTAATGTTTTGTTGGGTCCTAAATTCTGTTTAATTTTACCTTAACTTTTGTACTGTATGTTTTTTAAATGGACTGTGAGCCTCCCTGAGTCCCTCGGGAGAAGGGCGGCATATAAATTAATTAGATAGATAGATAGATAGATAGATAGATAGATAGATAGATAGATAGATAGATAGATAGATTCTTGATTGCAAGAGCTGTGGTGGTGCAGCGAGTAGGGTGCTATATGTAGTACTTAGCTGCCAGCTACCTGCAATTAGGCAGTTCGAATCCCATCAGGCTCAAGGTTGACTCAGCCTTCCATCCTTCCGAGGTGGGTAAAATGAGG
>JANHFR010135779.1:1776-13660 GCA_032468015.1 Mimophis mahfalensis | reverse complement strand
CCAAGATGGACTCAGGGTGGTGTACAGGGCATTAAAAAACAGAGAATACAAAAGTTAAAATAGATTAAATCTAACACACCCAGACATACAGAATAAAAATAAAATCCCCTCCAACAATCCAGACCGGCTAACGTGATGTTCTGAGGGCGACAGTGAGTGAGTGCTATCTACTCCTAGCCCTCTACTGAACAAGCAATCACGGAACACAAGGCTTTCTACAATCCACAAAATGAAAAACAAGAACCTACACTCACTAAAGGGCTCCTCCATATTTGTATTTATAAAAATTATGCTGTTATAAAAAGCAGGCAAATTCCTTATAGAAAAAAATCCTTTGGTTTACAATGTAATACTGTAATACTGTATTAACTTAGTTAAAATGTCACTTCTGTTTCAAAAACCAAATAACCTGGAGTTAACCATTTAAAAACCAATATGATGTAAGTCGTAAAGATTCTGGATTTAGAATGGACACTCCTTTCACCCACAGACCGTTTAAATATTAATACTGACTTCAGGAGGGAGATGTCCAGAAAGAAGATTGAGTGAAAGTGCTGTCCAGCATAAAACTGATAGAAGAGAATATTTGTAGCTCAGGGTTGAAATTTGGGGTTCTTGATGCTCTCTGAGCTTGGTTGTTTTCTTGCAGATATTTCATTACCCTACTAGGGTAATAGTCTAGTACTGTTGATGTTATCTAGTTGGGTAATGAAATGTCCTCAAGAAAACATTCAAGCTGAGAGAGAGCACCAAAGACCTTATGGCCTAAAACTATTGGAGTGGGGAAATCTGCTGTCTGAAATGATGAACCCTCTTCATTGGCAAAGAACAGGCCAAAGGTGCTGCATGTATTTAAAGCATTGAGAGCACATTAAAGATGAAATTACTGGAGTTTCAAATTGTGGTGTAAATTAACACAAAATCATCATGCAAGTTAATGTTTGGACTACAGGGCAATGTGTCACCATAGGGGTCTAATCTTTCCCATTTATGTTTTTTTTTTTTTATTATTATTATTATTATTTTGCTATTACTTTAGGACACAGCCAGAAGATACATCGCAAATTTCCAGCTGGTAACTGTCACTTAGACCTTAGCCATTTTTAAAAGAATAGGTACGCAGGTATAATTAAATCAGTAGGGTTTGCAATTGATTTCAAAATGCCTGCTGACTAGCAGGCAAATACTTCCCAACAAATGAAAACCTCTCAGCAAGGGTGACAGTGGCCTATTGTGCAATAATGTTCTCGGTTGGTTCTTGTTTGTGAACCACCGGTTGCCAACCTGAAACTTTTGTTTAAAAAGCAACATGGAACATGCTGCTAGACAATATGGTCAGGTGTAGGAGCAGCTGTTCCTTCATCCTTTTCTATGCAAATTGTTACTGCTGTGGGAAGAAATATCCATCTGGTTCAGTTCCAAGTTGGGAGACAAACTCTGGGATCATGGAGGCTGATTGGAAAAATGGTTTAATGATGAAGCAGAACCACAGGAGTGCAGCTGACCAAATGGAGTTGAGGGAGGTATGCCTTCCCTTGGGCTTTGCACTTGAGCTTCCTTTTCCTGTGCAAGAACATGTATTCTATTGACTCTTGTCAGACTCCCATGGGGCCATGTAGAGGTTAAGTAGAGGTCATAGCTGGCTCTATAGGCAAAGTACTAATCCTAAATGTTTGCGTAATTCCTTTTGTGGCTTAACGGCTTTCATTCCTGTTTGGCTCTTGAGTGAGGGTATTTGCTTATGAATAGAGCTATCTAGATACTTGTCTTCTTTCAATAAGCTCTTTATCTCTTAAGTGCTGCCATCTGCTGTGGGCTATTAAGGAAAGTGGAGTTTGCGTTCTGCCTCTAAAAACATGTTTCTCCATTTCTCCCTTTGGGAAATATAATAATCTGCCAACATTCCTCAAAAGATTTCATTCTTTGGGGGGGGGAGTGGCTTCACTTTGGATACATCGAACCAATCAACATTGGTTGATATTTGCACCATACTAGCATCTCTATCCAAAACACGTTTTGTCAAAAGAGAGGCACGAATAGCCTGAAAGAGTAAAAAGACAGGAAGAATGGGAGGGGGACAGAGAGAAGATTGCAAAAGAGGTTTCTCTTACCAAATTGGCTGCCCAAGGGTTTCTGGGAAGAGGAGTAGATGCTGGAAAATCACCTACCACCCACTCAGATGGCAGGCAGTCTTGAAGAATGGAAATATCTTGGCCAGTCCTTCCTCATCACTGACCTGAAGGGGTCTTGAGGCCATCACAGTGGTGTCATTGAGCCCACATGGGTGACCTTGTTCTTTCACTGAAGCTAACAAGGTTGCTTCTGTAGCCTAAATGTCTCCACTGTTGGCCTGGGGGTGGGGGGGCTCTGTAGTTTCACACAGGTCCAATGAATATGATAATGGGGTATCCCTCATGCTATTCCTTCATACAACTGTGATGCAGTATTAATCCCCTTATTTGAGAATTTAAAACATACATAATCAAAAATTGCTCTATAGCAGGGATCTCCAAACTTGGCAATTTTAAGACTTAAGGACTTCAACTGTCAGAATTTCTCAACCAGTCATGCTGGTTGGGGAATTCTGGGAATTGAAGTCCACAAGTCTTAAAGTTGCCAAGTTTGGAGACTTCTGCTACAGAGTTCAAGTCCATCATATGTCTTCAGCTAACATGAATGCAGTTAATGTAAAAAGGACAAGATAGAAATGTTACTACTAATGGTAAGAAAAATTTTTTTAATATAGCCTCAGGTGTTGTTGGAAGATTTATGTTAAATCTGATTTATGTGATAGCAAGTGTAATCAATCTCCTGGTTTTAATATAAACTTTTCCAAGGGATCATTTACCATCCAGATGATATTCTGGAAGTCTATAAAAAGCTGATTGTTTGCCTGAGGGTTTGTAAAGCTTTGTGTGTTTGCTTGGCAGTCTATCTGGGCATTTAGGTTCTTCTTCTTGTTTTTGTAATTACTTTAATTGTAAGCTGTCCAGAATTATTCTGAATAGTGGTTTACACAACTTCACCTGGGTATAGTCGGGCCTGATAAAGCCAGGGAAGCCAAACTGGAGGTGTGGCCTGCAGGGGCTACTTCTGCTGGCGGACCCCAAAACTGCACCACTCGCTCACTGTGACTCACCCAGCAGCTGGCCAGCCAGCCCACTCTTAGCAGAGCCAACCTCATCCCATCGCTACCTTCTCCTGACAGCCACTTCTTTCAGAACCCCCTGGAAGGCCTGTAGTGCAGCATGGCATGACACTGCTGTCTTGCGCCCCCTGAAGGCATTGGCAGTTTTGCCACAGTGAAGGAGTCTGAACTTTGGGATGCTTTTTAGGGGTCACAGACACACACACACCAACAGTGTGTCTTACCCCTATAGTGTTTGTTGCCAGAGAATAAGCTATTTGTGTGGTAAGTTTGATGTATGCATATACACACATATGCACATACACACATACATACCCACAGTCTTTTTTATATATATAGATTAGGTAGCTTTCAAACAAGCAAAGGAACCCAGTTATACAAAGCACTCAAAAGAGGCTCCAAGTTTGCTGGTACCAACAAAACTCTTCTCCTTGAAGCAATGGGGTAACATGTGCTTCAGATGGCTTGACCAATGCCTTCCAAAGTTCTTCCAATTCTGGGACTGCCAGTGAAACAGCCATGTTTCCCAAAACATAGAAGATCTAGAAAGGTCTTTGCAGTAAGAAGTCCTCAAGAAGACTTAAGTTTGATGGATGCTTCATTTGCACCAATGTTTTGTGAAACACCTGTCAGATGCAAATAACCAGGCACATTCACTGAGTTCAAAGCATAGAAGAGTTTATTATTGCTACCTCTAATATAAGCATGTAGTCAACTAATGGTCAAAGCTAAACTGGCACTAGATAAAGGTCAATGAATTTCATAGGAGGACTTTTGTGACAATGAAATGGTTCCAAACTGATGACACATTTAATCCCACCTTCTAGCTCAGCTTGCTCTTCTTCTATAATACCCCTTCAAAAACTTTGTCCATCCCTTATTTTGAATGAATTTAACAGCATTTCAGCAGTCAGTAATAGGTGTCAATTCTCAGCCTTTCACAGTTCGGGCCCAAAGCCCCCACATTACTGTGTCAAGAAACAAAACAGCCAAGAAAAAAAATCTGAGGTAATTTCATGCAGCTTTTTGTATATCCCATACTCACTCCCAATAATTTGGTTTGATTTTCTTGATACAAATACATTACCTGTTTCATTTAGATGCTCTCTGAAATGCCGGTTATGCCAACAATTGCATTAAATACCATTTTTCTCCTCTCTGCAGCAAAATTGACATCTACCATCTGGTTTCACAATGGTATAAATGTTCAAATAATAGTAATGCTCTAAAAAAAAAACCAGACATGCTACATGCGTGTTTAGTTCTGGCCAATAGTTCTGACTCTAAGGTATCAAGTATAACTGCAAAAGAATTTTAGAAGAGAGAGTCCTTTGCTCATGTAATATCTTTTTCACCTTTTTGGAACAAGCACTACATGACAAAACATCATAAGTGTTTCCACTTTGAGGTAATGAGATTTAGCTAGAAATTAAGATAAAAAGGGTGATTCACCTACGCCATGTATCAAAACTAATGAAGTGATTAAAATTATACCAAGGAAGAGAATTCATCACTGTACTGTAAGAAACAAGCAACCGTCTTAATGTTTGCTCCTGTTTGAAGAAATGTCCATCTGGGTTCAGTTCCAAGTGGGAAGAAAGACACTGGAAACATGGAGGTTATTTGGAAAGATGGTTTAATGGTGGCTAGGACCACACTGAGGTCCTGGGCAAAAAAGAGCACATGGATGAGAGAGGGCGAGAGAATTTATACCCTCTGTTGGGCTTTGAACTTGCTTCCTGTTCCTGTGGCAAAAAAATATATCCCAGTTGATTGTCAGACTCCCATGGGGCCATGCAGGGGTAACTTTGCAGCTTGTCTTGAGTCCCAAGCTTGGTTGAATCCTGCTGGGTGGTGCAATCTTCCCAGATGCTATGTGGTAAGATGGGTAGAGGGATAATTCTATCATGTCTTGAGGGCCATGTCTTAATCCCATCACCCTGGAGCTGAAGGAGGGGGCCGGGGGACTTCCAGTGCTGCTGAGTGCAGTCTGCAAGCTCTGTGACTTCACCCCAGGTTTTCTAGTCAGAAGGCTCATAAAGGAACCTAAGCTGTCCTGTAGGGACAGCAAAGCAAAGGGGAGTTGCTAGGAGAGTTGAGGGGAGCTGCATCCCCCCCCCTCTGCCGCCTAGAATAAGTCCCCAAAGCCAACAACTGGTAAAAACAGTGGCCAAGATGCCACCTCAAAGCTGGGACTATTCTGGACAAAATAATGAGCAGGAGGAGAATTGAATCAAGCAGTGGTTGTGGCAGGAAGTGGTAGTTTTCTTCTTTAATATCAACCCCAGCAGTATCCCAAAAAAGAACCCTTGCATAGGTCTGGAATAGCGGCGTATTACCTTTCTGAGAGGGAGATAGATTTGGAGCTGTTTTTTTCCAATGGTGTGTGTGCTTTTGCTTGGAAGAAAGGAAATTTAGATCTCAAGCCCCAGTTCAGAGCTAACTTAAAAGCCAGAGTACTTGGATGTTTTGATATTTTCAGCTGATTGGAGGGAGATTTTGTGTCTTTTAATCGTAATAGTCACTATGGTTGAAACAAAAGGCAAAGTGACAGAAAACCAGATAGCAACTCCCTCAGATTGCTGCCAAAGAATAATTGATAGAATAGACTCAGTAATAACCGATAGAATTGACTTTATTCTTGAACTGGGACATAAAATACTAGACTATATATATAAAACAGAGTGTGGAGGGATGGAGGGCAGGAGGGAGGGAGGGATGGAGGGCAGGCGTTGTAACATTCTCTATACAGGTTTTAATGGCTGGACCAATGTCAGCCAAACTTGTCACAGAGGAAGTTTAGCCTCCTGGGACAAGCACTGGGGGGGGGGGGGGTAACACAACCCTAACACCCAGGATGTTTGTGTGTGTGTCCCCTAAAAACAGCATATAGGCTTCTCAGGAGACAAATAAGATGGTCTGGTATTCCCATCTCTTTAAGAACTTGCCACAGTTTGTTATAGTCCACATAATCAAAGGACAATGGCTAGTAACTGCCATTTTAAATAGATAATCAGCCTGACAGCAATTAATAGCATATATGAGTATTATGGGAATGGTAGAGTTTAAATTTATATGGAAGAAGTGGAGGTAATAGTTAGGAATGTGGAATATATTAGTGTCAGGCAATTGTATTTTAAACAAATATTATGTATCTATACAATAAAAGAATTGTTAGAACTAGATTGAGGGAGCAAACTTACTACTATTGTTTTTATCATATTGTTGCTGAGAAAAATTGAATGTGAATAACAAGTGAACTAAATTGTAATTTTAGTTGGATTATATAAAATAATTGTGTTTAATAATGTTAACAGGAATTAAGATAATGATCTCTTTTGAGAATTGGAATAAGATAGTTCAATATAATTGAAATTAAAATAGTGAATGAAAATTAATTAAGTACTGTATTAGAAATGAAATTGTTTAATTTGTTTTTTTAATGTTTGATTAAATTATAAGGAAAAGGAAAAGGAAAAGGAAAGAGACCCAAAGAGGTGGAATTAGGGTATTTATTGTTCACATATGATTGATGATGATAGAGAAAAACCCAGCTAATTTTATTAATCTAACCTAGAGGAACTTGATAAAAAATGATAGAAGAAGAATATTGATATGGTTTTAATGTCCCTTGGAATTAATTAGGATCAAATGTATATATAAATATTATTAAGATAAGATAAGGAATGAATGCAATAATATACATGGAAGGTATTAACAAAATTGAATTGACATAATATAAATAAAATGAATTAATTTGACTTAAAAGATAAAAATGGAAATTAAGGTGTTGCCTGTATTGTATTGTTTGGACAAGATAATGGAGATGATTTAAATATGAGAAGTGTGATAAAATATGATAGAGTGTTAACATATTGTTATGAAATGTGGTGATGTGAATGTAACCCAAAACAACTCTGTTCCTACATGAGATTTTTTGTAAAGAAAAAACTATAATTTTTTGGGGTGGGGGAAACATGTTTCTCCTTTTCTCATCCAGGGAAATATAACATTCTGACTTTTTAATATTCCCTAGAATATTTCATTCTTCTAGGAGTGGGGTGGGTGCTAACTTTCTACACTCCCATTCCTAGAAGCTGTAAAACTGTAAAAACTGATAGGTTGAATGGACAAACTCTTAACAAAATCATCAAAGTGGCTAAGCCATTCAAGAATAGCACCTCTCCTTCCTGGAGGTCAGAGCAGTTAAATCTACATAATCCACTCACGACTTAACCAATATCATTCCATTGGCCATGTCATATTTTGATATTGTTCTCCTTGCAGTTTGGAGCTTATTAAAGAATGCTGCTAAGCTGCTGTTGGATTAGTGCTCACATTATTTCCAAAACAGAGACATATCCCCCCGCTTTCTTTCTCCCTCTGGTTTCTACCATGGTACTTTAATCACCACACCAAACTGGCTCTCTAAAAGAGACACCTCCCTAGTTATTTCAATTAACATTAATACTTTTCAACTTAATGGGTTCCCAAAGCAGGTTTACACAGTTTCACATAAAATAAAGTGACGACAGAGACATGTGGAAGGTAGGTTAAAACTCCCTCACATCTGTAGCTGACTTTCTCATCAGCTACAGTATCTGTAACAGTTGCTACTTCAGGTGCTGTCCATCAATTGGAAGTGGTAGAAAGCACTTGAAATTGGCACATTTGCCAATTCATGTCATGACTCCAAACTGATCTGCAGATTCTTCCTTTCTGGCTAGGGTCTCAGTGCCCCGAGTTGGCCATGGAGAGGATGTGTAAAGTCCCAGACGATAATGTAGACCCTGGTCAAGCATTTCCTGGATGGAAGAGAGTGAACTTCCAATAATCTCTTTTACCTTCCTCATCACATTCCAGTCCAAAGCAGTTAATACTTCCAAACCAAACAGTAATACAATACGACAGGATATTCTCAATCATCCCTCTGTAGAAAGCGGTAAGGCCAAGGGAAGGAAGGTGTGCTCTTCTCGTTGTGTTGTTGCCTGGCTTTTTTCCAGATAGAAAAGCACAGGAAATCATATGAAAATACTTAAAGCTGCCCAACTGTAAGTTCAACTTTTTTTCTTATTAAACATTATTATACACGAGTAAGTCATTTTGAGCTGTGATTTGTTCAAAAGACCTTTGGATTTCCTTGTAAACTGAATGAACAATATAGGCTACAGCAGAAAGGAAACAGTTTCAGTTAGAATACCACATTTTTCTAGTCATCCCAATTCTGATAAAATACAATAATCTTGAGTTTTCCTTCATATCTCATTAGCAGGCCATACTCCAAGCCAAATGGAATACTTCAGCTAGACAGTTAAAAAATCTTCTCATGATGTATAAGTATTAATTCTGATGTCCTTCCTTTGGATCAAAACCTCACCCTTCCATGTCACAGTGTATTATTAGAACAGGATATCAAATCCATTAAATATGAAGAACTCATTTCGAGGCATTATGTAGAAGACTGTTCTAGTTGTCCCAAACTAAGCCCACAAACATTTATTGGAGCTACGCTCTTCAAAAGTTTATTTATTTTTTATTTATTTTAATCCCATTTATATCCCGCCCTTCTCCAAAGACTCAGGGCAGCTTACAATCTAAGAGCACAATTCATTGTGCTCAGCAACAGCCTTCATTCCATGTATATGCCTGCTCATTAGGGCTTTTGCCCCCCACCCAAGCGGCATTTTTACAAAGTCAGCTTATTGCCCCCAACAATCTGGGTCCTCATTTTACCTACCTTGGAACGATGGAAGGCTGAGTCAACCTTGAGCCTGGTGAGATTCGAACCTGCACTAATTGCAGGCAGCTGGTGGTACTTAAGGAGGCATTAGCCCAATGCTCCACCGAGGCTTGAGTTATGGCAACAGACTGTCTGCTGTTGGAAACAGAGGAAGAAGCTATGCACTCAATCTGCAAAACACTTGAAGTTTTCATCCACAAGAAGATTTTTGACCCAACCAAGCTGAAGTATTAAGAAGACCGAAAAGGACTTCCTTCCAACGTAATAAATGGCTAGAAGCTGCAGTCATTGAGAATGCAAAACCTTGAAGGCTGAAGACAGCTGCTCTCCCACCCTGTGCTCGTAATTACATTTTCTGGCAGCCTGCCACAAGTGCCACACATATTAATATTGCATGGCTGAGCATAGTGAGAGAACGTCGGAAATCCACAGCTACTGTAAAGAAAACAGCTTTAAAACATTTGCTTCTCCAAAGATACTTTTCTACATTTAGAGGGTATGAGATCATGTGTTGTCCAGTTACTCAAATAGCATGATTCTGTAAGCCTTGGTTTGGAGGGTTGTGTATACTGTCCCATCATCCCATGAAGATAGCAAATGTTTAGAAAAGTAAATGTGAGTACGGAAAATACAGAGCTGAAACAAATCTACTGTTCTACGTTCTTGGGTTATTCACTTAATACTGTTGGAGGAGCTGTGGTGGACTGCCAGGAGTTCAATTCTCATTGGCCAAAAGTTGGCTCAGCCTTCCATCCTTCCAAGGTCGGTAAAATGAGCAGCCATGCCCCCAACAATCTGGGCTCCTCATTTTACCAACCAATTCTGCTGTAAACTGCTTAGAGTGTGTGGTAAAGCACTATGAAGTAGTGTATAAGTCTAAGTGCTATTTGTATTTCTATTCAATAGATCGATCCTGAGGGTATACACCAAATGTTAAATAAGAAACATGCATTTCTTTGGACTAAAAAGAGGAAGCCTGAATTTGTCTGAGACTGCAGTGCCACATGCATGTGCCTAGAAAAAGTTCCTATTGACACAACGGAAGTGTGCTTGTGTTCCTTCTTGTCCAGGGCATAGAGCGTTTCTGACTTTAAGTCACAATATTTTTTAGATCTTAATCCTAATTAAGGATTATCATCTTAACAGGACGAACTGCATGTGGGCTCTAGAGCAGTAACTGATCTGTGATTTACTGCTAAAGATTTTTTTTTTAATAAACTTCTCACTTATCTAATTTGATTACCAAGTGTCAGTGGGGATAACTCGATAAGCTTTGGGGGTGGAGAGTTGGTCTGAATATTCAGCTGTCAAATTTGCTTGTGTGTGGGTTTGGTCCAAGCAGAACTTCCTTCTGAAGAGGATATAATATTGGCTATATATCAACGGTTACTTCAGGTGTTTGTAGTTGAATTAAATCCAGGAGAAAAAGGAATTGTGCATGTCATGCTACAGGTTGAATTCTTCCAATCCAAAAGCTTTCCAAAATCTAGGAAATCTTTCCATCAGCAGAAAAAGGAAGGCTTTTGGCTGGAAGATTAGAGGCGGCTGAGGCCTATTATACCTGGGCTAAAAGAATGAACTGTTAAAAATCTAACTGAATATGACAGGATCATTAGAACAAGTCTGATTGCAATAATTCAGACCATACAGGCAGTACCGACTTACAACCAGACTTGAGTCTGAAAATATGGCTGTAAATCATGGTAGTCGTAAGTCGAAACCTCACTTCATTACACGAATGCTGCAGTCACTGCAATCAATTTCCCATAATTGGGGGGGGGGTTTGCCAAAAACTGAAAGTAAACACTGACCCGTGTCCCAAATTGCAGTCCCATAATAGGGGACACTGCAAATAGCCACAAAGGTGAGATGGTTGCCAAGCACCTACAAATGCACTCACATGATTGTAGTGGGTTGTCCATGCAGACACTGTAAGCTTTAAAGTGGGTCATAAGTGGCTTGTTTTTTTATTTTTTATTTTATTTTATATACTTATTATTCAAATTTATATACCGCCCTTCTCCCGCAGGACTCGGGGTGGTTTATAGGGCATTAAAAATATACAATACAAAATTTAAAACTGAATTAAACTAATTAATTAGCCCAACAGACAAATTAAAAATATAAAAACAATAACCCCAATCCCACCCCAATTAAAATACCCTTTATGGGGACAGACCAGCTTGTTGAAAAAGATGAGTCTTAAGGGCACAGCAGAAGGCCCTCAAGTCGGGGACGGTCCAGATCTCTAGTGGTAGCTCGTTCCAGAGGGCCAGGGTCGCCACAGAGAAGGCTCTCCCCCTGGGGGTCGCCAGCTGGCATAATATGGCTGATGGCACCCTGAGGAGGCCCACTCTGTGGGACCACACCAGTCGGTGGGAGATTGTTCCTGGCAGTAGGAGGTCTCGCAAGTACCCAGGACCTAAGCCATGGAGCGTTTTAAAGATCATAACCATGACCTTGAATCACACCCGGAAGACACTTTTTGGGAGAGTGTCATTACTTTGAATGGGTGTTAAGCATTCAAAGTACACACACTCATCTTGTTATTATTAATATAAACGATGTTATGAAGGATATTACAACATTTTGGGACACTTGTTGCATTGTCCATTTGATCCACAGTATTAAATTTCACATCTTAATATTCACAGAAAAGTCCAGCTTCCTGAATTTACTTACCACCTTACATGGACATCATTGTAGAGTTCTCTCTTAATTTGGAGACATGACACAAAGATTAAATTCCATTCCAAATGTCTTTATTTTCTTGCTTTGTTTAATTTTAACAAAATACTCTCCCAAGGTTCTTGAATTTTGTCACAAATCATTATTATAGGAGGCAATAAGTGGCATCTCCTGGAATATCTGACTGCAATTTCCATGCAAAAGAATCCAACACAAACCTTTTGAATAAATAAATTCAGCTGAATTGAATGTTGCTACATTTATGTTTACTACATCAAGAATTGCAATACTGTAGTCCCCCCCCCCCA
>JANHFR010129184.1:0-13756 GCA_032468015.1 Mimophis mahfalensis | reverse complement strand
CTTTATTGCTTTTTTGATCCCTCAGCAGCTTTTGATACCATCAATCATGGTATCCTTTTAGGCTGGCTGCAGCAGCTGGGGCTGGGTAGTACAGTCCTCTATGCCTTTCTTTAAGGTCAGTCCCAATCAGTTTGGATAGCAAGAGAGAGGTCAATTACACAGCAACTCCATTGTGACTTGGTGCTCTCTCCACTCCTACATGAAATCGAAGAAGTATAATTAATATGTTGATAATAGCCACGTTTGCATCTTCATCCCAAGTGATCCCAAATACTTGCCCTCTCACAGTGCCTGGAGGTTACAGGGGTTTGGATAGGGACAATAGGCTTCTGATGAACCTTGGTAAAACAGAGTGGCTGTGGGTTCACGAGGCCTTAGGACCTGGGGGTTTATCATCCTTAGATCTGGATGGGGTTGCACTACCTCAGACAGACTTGGTGCATAGTCTGGAATTCACCTAATCAAAGAGCAGGTGGCAGTTGTGGTTAGGAGAGCCTTTGGGCAATTTCATGTTGTGTACCAGTTGCACCCATTCTTGAGTTTTGAGGCCCTGTGCAAAGTCACCAATGTCCCTGGTCATCTCCCAGTTAGTGCGGTGCACTCCACATGGAGCTACTCTTGAAGAGGATTTGGAAGCTACAACTGGTACAGAAGTCAGTGGCACAGACATTTCTGAGGCCCTTGGGTGGTATATATGACCTTGATGTCACACAAGTTGCATTGGTTGGCATTTTGTTTCTGCATCCAATTAAAGGTGATGGCCATTATCTTTAAAACCCTATATGGGATGGGTCCAGGGTATCTTAGGTATTGTTTACTCCAATAGGATTAACCCACCCCACTCCTTCCGGTGGAAAAGCTCTACTTCAAGTCCATTGGTTAAAGAGTTTTGGCTGGCAGGGACCAGGAGAAGAGGCTTTTCTGCTGTGCCTCCCCACTGGAATATTTTCTCATTGGAGGTGAAGTCTACTCCCAAACTCCTGAATTTCCTAAAGAGGCTAGAAATCTACTGCTTGGCTGGAGCCCCAACAGGAGTCTGGTACAAAGGGGATAAGTGATGGGGTAAGGAAGATTTTCATCACAAGTCACACTTCAGCATGGTTTTTAACTTTAACTTTTCTATTCAATTTTCAACTTTTTATTATATTGTAATCCAGAATCTTTGTGGGAGGGAATGGATGATATAGCAATTTAATAAATAAGAATAAGTAAAATATATCTCAGTACAACAGATTGTCATGGAGCCCCATATTAATAGAAAAAGGAAACCTTTTCTCTTCATATTTTTTTTTTAGATTTTTAATTTTCACCTATACTGGATTTACAGTAGATAGGAGCCTTTCAAAGAGAGATCACCTTAAAATAGAGGTGTGTCCTTGGCTTGTTCTACAAATGAATGCCTGTCTTTTATAAAGTAAGATACATGTTGATACCCAATTACAGAACCAAAAGACTAGAGTCAGCAGATGATGGTGATGATGAAGACAAATTGAACTTGTGTGCTATCTGATTCTGAATAACTCTGGGCATCTCACAACGATCACAGAAAAATGCATTAATACTGAAATCTCATGAGATTTTGACATTTTTTCATTAGACCTTTTTTCATTAGCACAATGATGAAATGCTTTGTAATGTGTTGAACTTATTTCATCAAAGTGGTTATTTTACCATTTACACACACACATGCACAAACATACCCATAGTATTCTGAAATCTATCTACTATCTATCTATCTATCTATCTATCTATCTATCTATCTATCTATCTATCTATCATCTATCTATCTATCTATCTATCTATCTATCTATCTATCTATCTATCTATCTATCTATCATCCGTCTATCTATCATCTATCATTACAGTATCTTTATTCATCTATGTATCATCTGTCTCCCACTCCCACTCCCTTTCCCTCTCTTTCTCTCCCACCTCTCTTTCCACAACATGTACCTAATTTTGGAGGTCTCCAAGATTGCCATGGTCACTCTTCTTTTACCAACCCCAGGGTTAAAGTTTCAATGTTTTTAATTTGAACAAGTTATCTGATATGAGGCAACAGGAATAGCGTTTAGACTTAGATATCACTTCATAGTTCTTTAAAGTCCTCTCTAAGCAGTTTACAGAGTCACCGTATTTCTCCCAACAATCTGGCTCCTCATTTTACTGACCTCAGAAAGCCAGTGAGAATGGAACTGCTGGCAGTCAGCATAATTAGCCTTCAATACTGCACTGAAACCACTACACCAGCATGGCTTTTTGAACCATACAACTATTATGCATAGCAGATGACAGGAGATAAGAATGAACCATCTCCTAAAATGTTCTTTTTAAACTGTGGCTAGTTTTTGGCATTTACCTGAACCACTGCTTCAATGCAGGTCTTTTTTAATGTAGCCAAGGAAACAGTGCCTGTATTCTGCAAGATTTAAACAAGAAGTGACTTGAAATTCAGCAAGCCATCCAGGAGTTCAGCTTGGCCTCTTCCCCACTCCCCTTGTTCCCGCCAGAACCAGTCGCTTTCACAGGAGGAGAGTGGGCAAAGGGGAGAAATGGGACTGCTCTCCCAAAGCAGGGACCTATCTGGGCAGGCTCCCCCAAAGTTCTGGCTGGAGGAATGGGGTGGTGTCTGCCTCCTGTTCTGAGGGGCCATGCCCAAAAGAGGGAAAAGGGGATTAAATATACAGCATGAGTGTGCATAATAATATATTCATATTTATAAGAGTCCCTTTGCAGTGCTTCTCAAAAGTTTTGACACAGGTGGGGGCAGCAGAGACCTCTCCAGTAGCAGGCTTCCCCCTTCCCCCTGTTCAAGCCCCACACAGCCTGGAGCTTGGCTCTTTTAAGTTGGCCCTGTCCCCGAATCACTTAGTCACCTTTCTCTATGTGGGTATTGTTTATCTTTTCCAGTGTTACTCCTTGGCTCTTTAGCTTACAAATCAACTTTTGATTTTCTTAATAAGCAAATTCCCCATTCCATGCATTTCATATTGTCTTAAGTGCTTTGGTAGGCACTGAATGTATCAAGTCATGCAGTGCACATAGATGCAGTGAGACCATTGCACATCTGATTGAATGGAAACAGTAGCAAGAAAGCAACAATGGAGGACTATTGAAGCTGTATGTACAGCTGTACAGTGGAGCTATATGTACTGTGCAAGCTCTCTGTCTCTCATCAATTTATAAAAGATGCTTCTAGTGTTAACTGCTCCTACCAATCAAATTGATTAGCCCCTGAACATGAAATAAGATAGGAGATTTTCCCCCCCTCAGGCAGTAAAATATATTGGATTGACATCCTGCAATGAAATGTAGGAGCTATTCCATTCTAACTTATTTAATACATTTCAGTGATATCTCAATCCCAAAAGAAATTCTAGGGAATTTATATATTAGGATTAAAACACACACACACACACACACACACACACACACACACACACACACGTGATAATAACAGCTAAAGTCTGTATGGTCTCAACCATGTTGAACTTTCATAAATCCTTAAAGGTGTGACTGTTCCCATAGGCCCTGGAAGAAGAAGAGTTGCAATGCTTTTCTTGATACCAGGTAGATATTAGACTGATACTCTGCCAGTCCTCTGTAAAGGATCTTTATGAACTTATTGCCACTGCGTTTTTTGGTTTGCCTGTTAGCTGAAAGATTGTTAGTACATGCTGCTGTTATCTTATCTTGTAACCATAGTGATTGCCACGTGATGCAGTCATGTTTTGGTTTCATATCTGTTTTCTATACTCTGTGTGCATGTCTAAAAACAAGTTCTGTTCCGTTTCCTCTTTCTTCTTTCTCTTCTCTCTGTGATGCTGATTCGGTGAGCATCAGAAATATGCAGACAGCTAGGTTTACCCTTTTATTTCTGAATAAACTTGTTTTAGCGTTTACCCCCGGGTTTGTTTTAATTATGTATGTGCATTCACAGAGATCACCCAGATGTTCTGTCAACCTCTAGACCTTTAGAAGTAAGTGATGATTTAAATCCTCCTTCACAATTCATGACGGGGTACGGGGCTCAAGTTTTGATTTATGCCCTGTCACTTTTATCTTATAATTTGGCTGTTTTTAGAGGTGCAAGTTTGTTTCCTTAAGATAGGAAAGAGCTTGAATAATATGTTTGGAGGAAAACACCAGTTCAAATACAAATGCATTCAATATGTAGTGCAAAATGATCTGAAAAATAAAATTAAAAAACACCGATTTTTCAAATTGCAGTTATTTCTTATTTTTATTATTTTACTAGAAATATGCTCCATTTCCTAAAAAAAACAAAAACAAAAACAACCCCCCCCAAAAAAAACCAAACCTAAAGCAAATGGAAAAAAAATAGAGATAGTGGAACTGTGCAACCAAAATAATTCTACAAAGCTGAAATAATATTTATGAAAACATCAGTTTTGATCATTTTAACTTTTTGAATCAATGGAGTCTAATTTCTGGTTTATGACCACTGAAAACAAAATTAGCAGAAACTGAGAGTCAAAAATACTGCAATGTTTACCTCAAAGAAAGCTCCAGTGATGTATCTGAGGAAAATATCAAACAGTTCTTGCTTCAATTAAGGCCCTTCCAGAGGAATATTATGAATGATCCTGAAAACAGCTCCAGGTCTCTATGTTTCCATGAAGTGAGCTGTGTAGAAGATTTGAACCGATTTATTTCCAGTGTGCATTCTGTAGCTGAAGCATGCAAGAGGCAATAGTTTTGTTTTGCTTTCTTTTAGCTCCTCTAGGAAAGCTTTGTATTTTAGAAAGCACAACCAAGTAGTTTACCACATAACTAAGTAGATTCTGTGCCACTTTTTAATTTCCTCTGGAAATAAAGAGAACTTTATGTCCACCACAGGGGTCAGCCAGTAAGTACTGTGTACATTATTCTTCAGATGTAAATGAAAAGACTTTAGAGGGAGTTCATAACTGAACTAATTGTATATTAATCCATTTTTATCCGACCCCTGCAAATTCAGTTCCCCACCAAAACTAATCATTGAAATTACGTCCTTCAGCATTCTTCAACCTAATGTTCAGTTGATGACTTCAATATGCTGTGTTTGCTAAAGATTGTGGAATTGACATTCAACATTTAGGAGTCACCAGGGAGGAGATATCTGCTTAAGATGCACTCAATTCATTGTCTGTAGTTTGGGACAAGAAAATTAGAACCCTAACATAGGGCAAGATTTGTCCACTGTGTGTGTTGTCTATTACATGTGTTCTTTTACTTCAAGTATAAAACAAGGCTCACTTTTTTGTATCTCTATCAATATTTGACAAGTGGATGTCAGCAGGATTGTCAGAAATTGATGGTAATGTGGAATAGGACTACTGTTTGTATGGATTCATTGATATGGCAAGTAGTTGTATTAACTATACCTAGATGTCACCCCTGGAATTCAAACCAGTGGCATCATTTCATATGCAGTCTTGGTTCTTTTGTGAAGACCTCACCAGCAAAAGAATAGTGATACCTTCCACATCCATGTAATGTTCTTTCTCCCCTTAATGCCAAATTTGTCTTGGTTTAGCATGAATAAATGGATTATAAAACTACACAGTTAGTTGCTGGATTATAGATGCAGACATCTTCTCACTTCTTATGCACTTTCTTTGCCACCTGATGATACTTAATGGATTCTAAAATTCTGTAAGTGAATAGTGGAGCTAATTGTGTCAGCTGGGATTAAGGCGGACAGCTAAGGTTTAAAAGTGCCATTGTACAAGGACCCCACCAAGAAATTCAGAAATCTCTTTTTTGTAAGTTAAGTTTACATATGGTAAAGTCTGTGTGCTTTGTTTCAAGTTAAGTGAAACAAACCACATAGATGTTACCATATGTATTATGCCAATCACAGTGTGTTAGATTTTTGGGAATGTTGCTAAAACACATTGTAAGCCGCCCTGAGTCTGAAGGGTGGGATATAAATGGGATTTAAAAAAAAAGTGGTGCTGGCATGGGAAGATGTGACAAAAGTCATACAAATTTAAGTTCTTGTCTATGAACAATTGTGTCACAAAAGTCACAATACAAACAGATGGTAGCACTGTTTAATTCTGTGCCTGCTATGGCTGACTGTAATCATAGAGTGGAGACTTCACATGGTGCAGCATCGGTTGTATATATATATATCCATCATAGACAGTGTGAGGTCATTGGCAACGATGCTGTACTTATTTCTAATATGCTAATAAGCCTGAGTGTGTGAATATCATGGAAGTTCTTTTCCAACTTCCACTTCCTTCTCTAAAAGATAAAGATAAAAACAAAAGAAAGCAAAAAAAATTGAAACACTCAAAAGAATTCTTAAAATTCTTCACTTTATTTCATGGACGACTATTTAATGAAATTTCCAAAAGGAGAAATTTAGGAACGTAATGGAAGAAGTACAACTGTTTTATTTTCTACTAATCCTCCCCCCCACATTGTAAGTGGCAATAGAGACAAATGTGCCAGAAGCCTAAATAACAATTTGCATTTAATTAATTTATTTTATTTAGAGTATTTTTATGCAGCTCATTCCATGAACAACTTAGGACAATTTTGTGAAACTCTATAAAGACAATAGAAATACTATTATAACCATAAAGCAAGATAATAAAAAGGAGTATTTTAAAACAATTAAAATATTAAAACTGTTGCAACCCACAAAAGGACTAGGTAAACAAGTATATTCTGAGCCATTTCTGAAATTGTGATATAGGTGGAGGTGGAAGTGGCTTGCTTCAATTTCAGAGAGTTTGTTTACCAATATATGCCCTGTCATAGAGAAAGCAAAACTAAGTATAGATATCAAATGTCTCTGTGGTGAGATGTGTAAAAAGGACCCAGGTTTAAGAGTGCATGTTACATTCATAGGACTAAGCATTTCTATAAAGGCATGATGATAAGCCTTTTTACACAATTGGGAGACTACTCAGATCAACAAGGAAAGTAACTGGAACCAACGAAGCTAACCCAGTAAGGAGTGATACGGGACTTAAAAAGCACTGCTCCCTCTTATGGGCCATGTACAGCTTCTGGACCATTTTCAATGGCTATCATGAAGAGCACCTTAACCTTAGATAGTGAGATGGGTGCCAAACTAACTAACTGACTGACTGACTAACTAACTAACTAACTAACTAACTAACTAACTAACTAACTAACTAACAGCACCTTGAGGTTCTGAGCTCAAAAGTTTTTCTCCTAGAACTTTCTCCTTCTGATGGGAACAGTATTTCACTGGAAACTCATCAAAATCGTCTTTGCATGCCTGTTACGTAGCTGCCCAGTTTCCTGGTGTCAGGAGAATTCAAAGAGCACACCTGATCTTTAAGGAAATGTGTAATCCCAGCCACAAAATTCATTTCTCCTGAATCCTGAAGTCTCACCCCTAGAATCTGTAATAAGACCATTTTCTTTTTGTTTTGGTTCAGTTTGTTCACCCAAATCCAATCTCTTACTGACTAGAGATGTTGAATTCTGAGTTCCCAGAAAAGGAGAAATATAGAATATTATAGAATTCTTTTATTGGCCAAGTGTGGTGTATATGCTCTCAGTGTACATAAGAAGAAAAATAACACAAAATACATATACATAAATAACATAAAATATATACCTGAAGATTATCATCATTTTATAAATGATGACAATATTATTATAAATCATGCTTCTAGTTAGTTTCCTGGAAGAAACAAGACATCAAATAACATGGGCAAAGACTGATGTCCACCATTTTGAAATCGTGGGACAGAAGACTGAACTCCACAGGATAATTCCCAGGGGTATCATTTTTCGATAGTACTGGGGAAAGTAGGAATGGATAATACTGGAAAAGTGCAAAATGGACCTTCAGTTCCCTCAAGCCCAAGCAGTAAACCTGGTGTTGCACTAGAATACTATCCCAAAAAGCTGAAACCATCACAAGAAGCAAACGAAAAAGCTTGAAAAATACTGGAAGAAAAAATGCCTTTTTCAAAAGAGGCAAAGCCTGAAAGTGAGGCAAAATGCTTGCACTGAAAATCTGAAGCAAAGAGGAAACTCCTCAGCCTCCATCGAAGGAAGACAGATGTGATCTGTTCTGTGATAAAAATATAATTGTTCGCTTCTCCAAAAAATCTTAATGCCCCAAATGTCAACTTTTATGCCTATTCCTGCCTTTTGTTTAACTAAAAGTAATTACCTTTGTATCAGATTAAACACTGAATTCTGCAGCATGGTGGAACTTTCCCCTCTCTCTCCTTTAAGTACCATTTGGATCACTTAGATTTTGTAGTGTGCTTAGACTGATTTCTTAGAGTTTAAATTAGTGAAAATTAAAAATTCTAGTTAGATAGCTCTGACAACGGCACATATTTTTACCCCTAATTAAAAGATGTGGCATATAAATGCTAGCCATCAACAAGACATTTGGCTTGTTTGAAAATGCTCTCTTACCTCTCTTTTCATTTTTCTTATTACTTTCTTTAATCCAATTATAAAGTCTCTTTCCCTAGGTAGCCTACAAAGTAAAACACTTTTAAAAATCTTATTAAATGTATGTAATTTCAAATAAAAGCTATTGTATCCAGTATTATAACATTCAGTTAAAAGTCAAGGATACCATATTGAAAAAAGCTACTTATGGGGCAATTGTAAGCCTTATGGGAAAGAACAGCACAAATCAGCAGTTATTGCAAGGAAGTCCTTATTTCTAGGAACATGGTGGTTATTGATAGTGGTGGCAGATGAATAAGTTGACCCTCTGATGCTCATGACTTTGAAGTCATGAACATATCTATATAGCTATAAGGATGCTTCAGCTAACTCAGACCCCCCAATCATTTAGGATTTTAATAAGCACTTTGAATCATGTCCCTAGAATTGCACTAATAATTGTGCAGTTGGTACATCTTTTGTACAATACAATCTTTAAATATAATTGTTATAAGATCCAGATTGCTACATTTGAAATTTTAGAGCTGTCTTCAAGAGCAACTCACACAGAAAAAAACTATAATAGCATGGCTGGATTTAATTAGTGTGTTCCTGAGAGCTATTCTATTTTGCTAAAACAGAGATAAAGTTGATGAATTATTTATTCATTTTTTCAAGTATTTAAATGACCATGGCTATTAGATGAACTATTTCAAAAGCCATCCATATTACTCAGCAACTGTACTTTTCTTGATAGTACTGAAATCAGGAAGACTTTGCTTTTGGTTCTTTAGGGGTGGTGGTGGGAAATGGAATCTTGTCCAATGCCAGATTAAACCCATATCCAGACTAACATTTTTTAAAATGTTGGCTTGCTTGGATCAAAGAATTGCTTTATTAAACATCAGAAAGCGATCTCCTAGACTCTGTTTAGAAGTTCCTTCATCTTTTGAATGCTCTTAGGGGTAAGAAAAAGAAAGATAGATTAATATATTCTCTGCATACTATCATGCAACCTAGATTTCCAGGGGACCCACCCCAGTAGTTTTACATAGATATTAAATAGTCTGGAAGGTTGGGTTTTTGGTTTTTTTTTGAAAGAATACAATGATCTTCATAGATAAAAAATCATGGAGTAGAAATCCCTTAATACCATAAACTGACACTAACGCATCAATTGAAAACCTTTCCCACAGCTTAGCTAAGCAATTTTAAAGAATACCATGGTTGATAATATTGAATATGTGCCAAAGCTTTCTTTTCCAGGAAATTGGGATTGAAGTCAATCTGAAATGAAATGGATCCAAACTATCAGCATGGATTTCAGAATTGATGTAAGCATTATAGATATAGGGTGATAGGCACATTTTGCTTTTTCAGAAAGAACCAAGACATAGTTTCCTAAATACAGCATTCCCCCCTTCCTGCAGGTTCAAATGGTCCCAACCTTGTTAGCTTTTTATTTTTTTAAGGCACTGAAAATCCTGGCTGTTTCCCCAGATGTTTAGATTAGGTAGCTAGATGAGCTCCTCTGTTGTTAATGGGCTAACCCTCCCCACCCCAATCTTGATTACTGTGTCAAGGTTGAACTGCTTTTGAAACATTTAGGACTTAACAGTATTCAACTTGCTAAAGAACTGGGCAGGGGAAGGGTGAAAGAATGCAGAGATAGACTGTGAGAGCCCAGATCCCACTAAGGACACTGATACAGGTGTCCAACAGAGAAGTGAATTGTTCTCAAAACAAATGGGCAATTCATAATTAGACAATGTGACCAAACTGGGGTGGGAAGAAGCTATTGTTTCACTATACAAACATTGTGCAGGAAAACCAGAGTTGGTTTTGATTCTTTAGTGCCAAAATGGTGTATCCAATAAAGTTTTGCTTTTGGGATTTCAAAGTTCCTGAGAGTATCTACTTTTCTCAGATTCATTTGTTGGACATCTGGCATATTGTTTATCCTTGAATGCCTGGCATAATGTATATATCGTGGGGTCATAATCATGTGTATTTAATCATGTGAACAAACAAGCAAAAGCAATGAATTCAATATCATTCAATAACAATAGGGTTTTGTTATGATAACAATAATAGCACACTGATTATTATAACAGTTACATAGAGTAACTATGCACTACAATAGCAACAATAAGGCAGTATAAATTATAATTTATTGCAATCCAGATTCCCAGCCCAAAAGGATAAGGGACTATATGGTACACTTTGACCTTCAAAGAATAAGATTCACAAGTTCAGGTTCCACAAGCTAAAATATACAGTACCTGTAATAATAGGAAGAGATGCCAATTATAGCCTTTTCTGATTCCATTACAAATGTATCATACACTTACAGAAGTGGTAATTTTAATCATTATGCAGAACAAATTGATCACAGCAAGATGACAGAGTGTTCTTTCTTCAAATTTACATTTAGTAGGTCCTTCATTATTCAGAATTACTCTGCTGGTTGACATTGTACTGATATAATAATGGTGGATAAGCTACTTCTTCACATACTTCCTATTGTGTTCAGTCATATTAATTATAACATTTGCATGCCACACTTAACAAGGTTGTGAGCAGAGTAATGATAAAAGAATCTAAACTCAGCCAATTAGTGTTTTGTTTGGGGCATGTTTGTGAATACCACAACCTTGTCAAATGGGGGCAACTGCCATCCTGCTTGTCAGTATCTCCAATAGAACAACTTAAAAATTCCAATTCTCTACTTTAAAATGAACTATCAGAGTCCTGACAGCCACTGAACATGACTTCCTGACTGGCTTCAGGGGCCAGGCAAGCCATTGACATCCTGTGGGTTATTCTTCTTTAGCAATTACAACCAACCATGTCCCAAATGAAAAGAAACATCCAGAAAACTAGTGCTATAATGAACTTTACTAGTAGGGCCCTCTGGCTATTAGTACTTCCTGGAAGAAAGTTGTTAGAGACTCTACATCCATAAAATAGAGTTTCTTGCTATAATTAGCAAAACTGTGTGGTGCCAAAACCTTTTCTATGGAGATCTGATTAAGTTTGGAAATAACTAAGGTAAATGTGTTGTTTGGATATGGTCTGTGAGTTCTCCACCGCTCACATTCTCATCACAGAACTAGTTCTTCAGAATGACAAAAGAAATCATCCATCTCTGCAATTTGATCATAGTTCATACCAATAATCGCAGTTATCAAATAATTCTGTGTGATGGAAAGTGCTTGGATAGTTTGAAAAGTTCAGGAACACTTCCTTGCAAATCAGTAATCATTTGTTTTCATCATTCTCTAACGCAAGGGTGTCAAACTCAGGGCCCTGGGCCAGATCTGGCCCACAGGGTGCTTAGATCTGGCCCATATGGACACCCAGGAAATGGTGAAGGACTGTGGTGCCTCTGCCAGTAAAAACATGGCCCTCCCGAGCTCAGTTTTTTTCTGGCAGAGAACCCTCTGCAGGAGGCTGTCCCAGACGAAAACAGAGCTTGGGAGCCCATTTTCTCTGTCACAGTGGTCAGGCCACAGGCACCCCTGACATGAGTGATGTCAAGCTGCTATGCCCACCCTCGCCACGCCCAACCAAGCTCCCAAGGTCAAACACAACCATGAAGTGGCCCTCAATGAAATCAAGTTTGAGACCCCTGCTCTAGGGGCAAGCCATATAAACTTATTCTTTATTTAATAGCAGTTACAGTTAGCTTCATGTTACAGGCTGGTAACTGTCTGTTCATAATTGATTAAAGTCCTGCGTTCTAATTATGTCCTTATTTTGTTGCAGAATACCAAGCTCAAAGTAGGCCTTGCTACTGTATGGTGAGATCAACATAATTTTAATAAGCCTATGGCTTTCAAGAAACCATATGAAACACTATGAAACACAGAATTAGCCAAATAGGCAACTATTGTGAATATTTGTAATTTCCAAGGAGGAACAACTTTAAATTCTTCTCTACCACTCTAACCCTCTTCCATTAATTTGGAAGACTGTGTGCAAAATTATTATAATGTCTCCAATAAATAGAAGAGATGAAGACATTTGAGACTGGTATTTAGCAAAGGGCATGCTATCTGCTAAAACTATCTGCTATCTGCATTCTTGCCCCTTAAATCAGACATATCACACCCAATTATCTCAAAGACACGATGCGATATTTTAGCTTCAATAAAAAAGGACATTATTCCTCATATTTACAGAAACTCAGTGTGAAGTAGCCAAACCACACAGAATACAAATAGTGACCATCTTTCATCATTTTCAGCCTTCTTCTTTGCTCATAAACCTCTTGTCCCTGTTGCCAATGCTGACTGCTTTCCTGTTTTGACATTGATTGCTAAATTCTTTGAAAAGTCATTACTTATTATGCATTGGCCATCAGTGTTAAATAAACTTGCTATAGATTCCTGCTGGATCAGTAAAAGTAACCTTAAGGCTACAGGCTCCATATCCCTTTTGCAACCAATCCCTCAGCTGTTAGTCTTTTAAACAAAAGACATTTTGGACCTCAATATGGGAGTTTGTGGTCTTAATAGATATGTACGTATCCTTGTTAGCTAGAGCAAGTTAATATGAGTGTTTCTGTTAGAACTGTGCGAGGCAGCCTGGAATAGCCCTGACCACAATTTTATGCCATAGAGGTGGATACAATTCTTTTCATTGAGGTAAAGCAAATTTGACATGACAAATCTGGAACACCTTTCAGTATCAACCAGCACTCACAACATTTGAAAGAGACTTTTCATATGAGTTGTATGCTCACTAAAGCCCCAACCAGTTATGGAGCTGCCAGAAGACAGTAGAGCACAGGTGTCAAACTTGTGGGCCTCAGGCCAGATGCCTCACATTTTGGCCCTGCCCCCACCCAGTTTAGCAAAAGGGAAAAAAGTCCTGATACATCACATGATGATGCTGTGATGCTGTGAGTTTGACACCCCTGCAGTAGAGCAACAAACTAACACAATTGCTTTTCAGAAAGAGAGATGGCAATGCTACTTCTGAAGACTGGCTTGAGGGGGAGCTTTGTTCTCTCCACTAATGAGAAACTCAGGACCCTCATTGATATAATGCCCCTATAACTATAGTTTGTGTTTTGGCCTTGTTCATTATTTCACTAAGAATATTAATTGTGTAGCTGTTTTCTTTCAATTAAAATGGAATAGAAGAGACCTTTGTAGCAATGGTTTTGTACCATTTATGGAATGCTGCTCTGTAATGTTGTATTTACACTCTATCAGCAGTGTTGGAAACAGCTGATTTTTTTTCTAGCTTTGGTATGGTAGAGTTGAAACTACATCAAAGCCCTCCCTTCCTTCCTTCCTTCCTTCCTTCCTTCCTTCCTTCCTTCCTTCCTTCCTTCCTTCCT
>JANHFR010127793.1:0-13772 GCA_032468015.1 Mimophis mahfalensis | reverse complement strand
TTATACTGTGTGGCCCAGCCCATTAGCCAATGGGCTGGCCAGGATTTCCCGCCGAAATAATTCAAATATCTAACACTCTCTGCTACCCGTAGTACTGCTATTCCTTGCAACTCTACCTAAGGGCAAGGTCACTCATCACTTCCTCTCACTGTTCCTCTTCTATATCTGTGACTCTCAGCATATCTTTGGACATGGGTCAATGGACTTTTCAAAAGAGCACTAAACCCACCTTCAGAAACAAAACACCTGATGAGTACTTGATCCATAAAAGCTATTAATCCAGTAATTTGACAGGTGGCCAAATGTGTCATTTCTTGCACAAACACTCACCCAATTCTACCCCACCCCTGCTAGGGAGAGCGATCGGGGTGGTTTTCTGTTTGACAGGCAATGAGTGATGGCAAAGAAAGCAAAAGATGGGAGACTGCTTAATTGCTTTTTAAAATTTCTCTCACATTAAAAAAGTAAGGACCACACCAGTTTCCATCTATTTATTATGCTCAGCAATTGGGGAACACATTTTCGGTTGACATTCTTTTCTGCCAGCTCAAGGTCTGGTGGATTTTAATGCATCCACCAGTAACTGCCTAGCTTAATTTACCAACTAAATCCGTAAACGTATTCTGAAATGTTTTGACCTATGTTTGTAATTCCAATGTATGAAAAAAAAAATTGTATTGCTGGTCAAAACCCTTACCGTAGGTTTTCTTAGCTCTACAATTCATCTTCCTATTCATCTATGTTCGGCTTTGTCCTTTCTCTACAAATCTCAAATTAGATCAGGTATTTATTTTCCTAGGCTCTCTTCTGATAAAATAAAGACATTCTCCCTAATTGAGAAGTAAACAGATCCAATGATAGACCACTGTTTTCATGGGCAAAAATCCCAGCTCAAAATCCCAGGGATTTTGAAAGACCTACAACTTAACACCCACAAGAAGACCCTAAACAAACACGTTAAGCTTGTGAAATTTCGGTTTCAGATATACCACCCATGTTTCAAACTGAAATCCATAGGTTTTTAGAACAAAACTAAACGTAACTTCATTGAATTCTCTAGAAGAGTGTGTTATCTAAATCAGGGGTGTCAAACTCAAGGCCCGCATGATGCATATGGCCCACAGGGTACTTAGATCTGGCTTGCAGGGCCACCCTGGGAACAGTGAAGGACTGGCGTGTGGTGCCTGTGCAGGCAGAAATGGACCTCGGGGAGGGCTGCCTGCAGGAGAATTCCATTTTCATTGGAAGAGGGTTGCAGGAAGCCACCGCAGCTGAAAACGGAGCTCGGGAGCCCGTTTCCGCTGGCAGAGCACTCCAGACACAACTGACATAGAGCTGGCCACACCCACCCTGGCCACACCCACCCTGGCCATGCCCCACCCCCGAGGTCAAACACAACCCTGATGTGGCCCTCAATGTAGTTGAGTTTGACACCTCTGATCTAAAGGAGCAGTCCCCAACCTTTCCAGCTTGGCGATCCAGCCTTGCACGCAGGGGTGGGCGCATGTAGAGCTTTTCATGCAGAAGGGTGCTTGCACTCATGCGTGAAGCACACTTGCACAAGTGGAAGGCGTTCGAACAGGGGGCACTTACGGTTCCACTCAAGTGAATGCCCTCCGCTTGGGAGAGTAGAGCTTTGCACGTGAACGCAAGCACACTTGTATGAATTGCACACGCACACGCGCTTACCTGCTGCTCACACGAGTGGAGCTTCACATGCGTGCATTTGTCTATCTCTCCCACAGCCCGATTTTGAACAGGCTGCGGTCCATGGATTGGAGACCCCTGATCTAAAGTGATGCTTCTGTATATATTTTATCACTTGTTGTTTACACATTTAGATGTACTTTACCGGCCTCTAACGTATCATAGAAATGTGCAATGTATTAACTCAAGTAGTCCTCGACTTACAACCATTCCTTTAACAACCTCTTGAAGTTACAACTACATTGATAAATAGGACTTATAGCTGGTCTAACTTAAAACCACCACAGCCTTCCCACAGTCAGGGAATCATGATTCAGGTGCTTGGCAACCATCACACATTTATGACGGTTACAGCATCCTGCAGCCACTGGATTGCCATTTGTGATTTTTCCAGCCAGTTTCTGATGAGCAAACCCAATGAGGAAGCCAGCAGGGAAGGCTGCAAGTTACATCACACTTAACAACCGTGGCAAAAAAGGTAATAAAATGGGAGACAGTTATGTGCTGCCTCACATAATAGCAAATTTTCCGGTCCCTATTACAGTCATATGTCAAGAACTTATAGACAATTTTAGTCGACTAAAACAGAGAGGAGAAATATAAGCTTTTTTATGTGGCGTAGCAAATTCAGACAACATTCAAAGTGCCAACATGGCTGTTCATAGCGATGATTACCGCCTGAGGCTTAGTTTTCTAATTAAGCTGTATCAGAGAGCTTAAAATAAAATTATTTTTCTTATTCATTAAGATTTCTTTCACCCCTTATATTCAGAGGGAGTGTATATATTATTTCCTCCTTCTACTTTTCCATCCCGTAACAACCCTCTGAGGTAGACTGGAACTGCAAAAAAAAAAACCTGTTTGGATCAAACTCTCAAGTCCTCCATGAGCTTCCACAGTGGAAATTCATTCTCAGTAGCAATCCAACACTTTAACCACTACACCACAGTACAAGTAGCTCTAAAATCTAGCTGTCAACTTCAAATCCAACCTGGCAGAAGCCATTTTTCTATTCCTCAGTTGCCACACAGAGTGAGGAGGGGGGAAGGAGAATGAAATGCTTTGCTAGACACAACACAGATCTTTCTCGTGGGAACCAAGGTCATCTCTGCAGGTGATGGATAGAGCCAGGGAGGAGTGCCTGGAGAGCCAGCCAATTAATCTAATTGGCCAATGTAACCTGAGACTGTTGGGGGTGGAGTTATTCTTATTTCAATTATACTGAAACCACAGGAAACATTCATAGTTGGTTTTGCATCTGATCGTGCCAATATGATGTATCAAATAAAGAAGTTCTTAAAAGAAGTCTCTAGCCTCAGAGTTCTGATTTGCTTGGGTTCATTAGTCAAAACATTGACATTAGCTAGCCTTCATTCAAACCCAGTATGACTATTTTCCCCTTTTTACAATGTGATCAGGGCCTGGACAAGGCAAAGGAGCTCATGTGGGTAAATGAAATCGTGGGCTATGTCATCAGACGTGTATATTTGCCATAGTAGCAGCGAATATCTGTAGCTCGGGTTTAGGATGAGGGTAAAAGTTCATCCTCCAGGCTTGCGGGGTGGTTAACAAACAAGCAATTCCATCAACAAACACACTGATCTACAACCAGCCTACAAACCCCTCAGAATCTAAATCAACCACACAGCCAACCAGAGACAGCACCAACCCACAACCAACCCATGCAATTTCACCACCACCACTAGCAGTTCACCTTCCAAGGACCCTGACCAGAGGTAATCTCCTTACCACAAGACCCATCACAAGAGTCACTGATGACTCACAGCTTGCCCATCACAAGACCCTCACTTGACATACCCACACCTGAAGCGAAGTGAAGAACACTGACATCCCCTAAACTCTGCTGAAGATGTTACCATACTTAGCCTGGTAGTAAAATGTTCGGAAACCAAACCACAAGCTCAGAGAATGAACCTTCACCCTCAGAAGGGTCACCCAGGCCATGATGGATACCCCAGACTAACACTGATCACATCTGCTAACCTGTTTTGGACCAGTGTGGCAGATTATAGTCTATTCTTTCAACAGGTCAATACAACCTCAAAAACAGCCCTCATTCTCTAATGACTCAAGGACAACTGCAGCAGGAAGACCAGCTTGAAGGCAAAAGGTGCTACCCAACTGGCAAAGGAAAGTTCAAGAGTGTATTGGTCGGAAACATGTGGAAGAGGCCTTCATCCTGCAGTGGTTAAACAATAGTCAAAATGGTGACCATTGGCATTGGCTACATCCTTTCAAAGCATACAGTATATGACCTCTTGCTGTAACAGATTTGCTACCTGCTCAATTATGAGTATACTCACCCATTTAAACCCTATGAACAAGATGGTCAGGACAGCTAGTTGACAGGAAAGAACAATTTCAAGACAGTATTTCCTCTTTGTGTTTTACACTATTTGAGCAACTGATCCATCTTCTATTGCATGGCATACTGTATCTAACTTAGATGAGTTGAACTGCATCAGCACCTTGAGAAAAACCCTAACTTTATGAATACAGATTGTCCTTGACTTACGGCCAGCTGCTTAGCAACCATTTGATGTTACAATAGCTCACTGAAAAGCTACTTACAACTCAGTTTCGAAGTTTTGACCCCTTGTTGTTACATAGTATTGTGGCCTGTTGGTCACCAGCCCCTCCAGCAGCCAAATCAGAGGAGGAAGAAGAGGTGTGGGAGTCACGGTTAGCATCAAAGGAACCTGGGAGCTCCGAGGGGGAAGAGGCAATGGAGCTAGCAGAGAGAGAGAGAGACAGAGGCAGAGCCTGGGCCATCCCTCAGCCCTCAGATGGAGAGTCAACAGCGCCCAGATCTGGAGGTGGCTGATGAGGAAGAGGAGGAACAGCTGGGTCCAGTGCCTGACGCTCAGCTGCGCAGAAGGCAGAGGAGAGCAGTGGAAAGCCATGGGCCGATCCTGGGAAAGAAAGAGCCACCACTGCTAGCGAAGCCCCACCCTAGCTCTGGGGATAAAAGGCAGTGGGCAGAGATGAATAGATGTGGTAGGCAACTATTCATCTCCCTGACAGACAGATTTGTTAGCCTGCGAGATAATTTTTTTGCCGGGGCTGCCGGCATTCCTAATAAAGGAATCTTTGAGTTAACTTCAGAGAGTTTGTTGTGTTCCTAATAAAGGAATCTTTTAAGTTTACTTCAGAGCATTTGCTGTGTTTGGAGAGCTGGGTCAGAACACATGACTGCATTCTGGACACTTGGCAACCAGCCCACATTTACAGCCATTTGCAATGCTACATGGTCACATGACCACAATTTACAAAGTTTGAGCCTAAAACCAATGTTTGGTTTCTGGCAAAAGGCGATTCATAGTGAACGATGGGTTTCCTTAACAACCATACAAGTAAAATCAAGTCTGGTGATCAACTGTCACAACTCACAACCATATTTGCAGGGCTCCATGGCAGTCATATTTCAAGGACTAAATGTTTGTGGAGATTCTCAGTCATCCAGGTCATGGTTGTCTCAAGGGTGTTTTTTTCAAAAGGCAGCTGGACTTTCTTGGTTTTTCCTTGAAGATGTTTTGCTTCTCATCCAAGAAGCTTCATCAGATCTGACTGGATGATGGAGGGATGGAAATATTAGTTCGGAGAGGTTCTTCCTTCCATTCCCCTCACTATCTAGTCAGAACTGATGAAGCTCCTTGGAGAAGCAAAATGTCTTCAAGGAAAAACAAAGAAAGTCCAGTTTGAAAAAAACACCTTTGAGACAATTCAAGGACTACTGTAGCATTTGAAATGGCTATAAATTTTCTTGCTAGACTTCTTATTACTTTTGGCTGGCTGCAAAGTGCCACTGTATGCCATTTAGTCAGAAATTTGTTTGGCAGCATGTAAATTTAGTAAATTTGAAATATCTAGCAGAAATATCTGGAATTAGCAGAAATGCCCCATTTGAATGGTGCTTCTAAAACATCAGTAGATCTTTATAGCACAGTAGAACCTTAGTTTGCAACCGCAATCCATTCCTGGATTGCGGTCATGATCTGATTTGTTGCTCTCCAAAGCGACACTGCTGTGCATGTGTGTGTGCGTGCCGTGATGCTGTCTGGGCTTGCGGACACACCGTGACACTGTCTGCCATACGCAGAATGGAAAATCGGCACGGAAAGGGATCTTTTGTTGTTCACCAGCCGAGTTTTGAGTTGTGAACTGATTCAAAACTTGGCTGGCTTTTTTGGTCGGGAAACCATTTGGTGGCAAACTGAGGTTCCACTGTATTAACAAACCCATAAACCCTGGATGCAGTCACTGTACACAAACTCACAATCCCCACTCACAAAATATATTTGCAGTAGTGGCAAGTATCTATAGCTTGGGTGTAGGAAAAGGGTGAAGGAAGGGTACCCATCTCCAATTAAAAACCTCATATATTTTTAAAAACCTCAACTAAAGGCAACATCGCACAGAAAACATGTAAAAATAAACTAAGGGCAATAATCCTTACCACTGTGTTTTAATCAGGAAGAAAGCGAATAATGGACATATGGAATAAATTCAAGAAAATGAGCAGTGTTATATAAACATACAGGTCTAATTATACATATTTACCATGACATCCCATGATTAAGACCAGAGCTGTGGTTCCACAACTAACCACCCACGGTAACTAGGATAAAAGCAGTTTGGCTTAATGGTTAAGACCCCAGATTAGAAAGCAAGAGACTGTGAGTTCACGTCCCACCTTAGCTATGAAAGTTACTGGATGATCTTGAGACAGTCACACACTCTCTCATCCAAGCCACCTCACAGGGTTGTTGTTGTGGGGAAAATCAGAGGAGAGTGGTGTATTGGATATGTTAGCCACCTTATTTGTAAAAATAATAAAGGCGGGAAATAAGTAAATAAAAACTGACAGTTTATTGATTAATGCAGTTGTATGGATTTGCAAAGCATACAGGGAGTCCTCATCTTACAACCTCAACCGAGCCCAAAATTTCTGCTGTTAAGTGAAACATTCGAGAAGTGAACTTTGACCCATTTTACGGCCTTGTCACAGTTGTTAAGTGAAATCACTGCAATTGTTAAAATTGTTACCATAAGTAAATCTGACTTTCCCGTTGCCTTTTCTTGTCAGGAGGTCACCAAAAGGGACCACACAACCCCAGGACAGTGCCAACAGTCATAAATATGAGTCAGTTGCCAAGTATCTGAACTTTGATCATGTGAGCATGGAGACACTGCACTGGTTGTTAAGTGTGAAAAGTCACTTTTTAAGTGTCATAAGTCACTTCTTCCAGTACCGTTGTAACTTTGAACAGTCACTAAATGAACTGGTATAAGTTGAGGACTACCTGTGCTGACCATGGGCATACAAACTAGCCAACTAGCCACTAGTCTAAGTGTGAATTCAGCTTATAAGAAGCTTATGTGCCAGTCAACAAAAGGCAGCCAATAATCAAATTTCCTAAGTAGACAAATTGTCTTGCAAAACTCCAGATGACCACTAGGAGACAGCAAAGGCCACCTTTTTTGCCCCCACCCCCACCCCCAATGGTCATCTGCCTCAGGTATGATGAGCCTACAGTAGAATCTAGGTAAATCAGGCAGTACAATAAAGTCCTTGACTTACAGCAGTTCATTTAGTTTTCAATTTCACATGTTTATGGAGTTACAAGATAAAATAAGATACAAAATACCAAAGTAAATAGGAAAGCAGTGGAGAGGAAGAAAAGTGAGAGGAAGGGTTAGGAAAAAGAAAAAGAAGCGTTCCAACTTTCCCTGTTGCAGTAAAATAAAGCATTAACATCAAACCACGTCATTTTCTTTTTCCATAATAATATAAACCAGCCATTTCTATAAGGCGCTATCAAGCTTGCACTGGTTGCCAGTGGTCTTCCGGATGCGATTCAAGACGTTAGTCATGACCTTTAAAGCACTTCATGGCTTAGGCCCGGAGTATTTACAGGAACACCTCCTCCTGCGAATAGCCTCCCACCGTCCAGTGCGCTCCCACAGAGTTGACCTCCTTAGGGTGCCATCGGCCAAACAATGTCAGCTGGTGGCCCCCAGGGTGAGATCCTTCTCTGTGGGAGCAACTACCTTGTGGAACGAGTTACCCCCGGAGATTCGAGTCATTCCTGACCTCCGATCCTTCCGCCGCGCCCTTAAGACCTGGCTCTTCCATCAAGCCGATCTAGCCTGATTTAATTTCAATTTTAACAAGGATTGGCTGGTAATTTTAAATTTTAATCATTTAATTGTATGTTTTTAATTGCTTGTAAGCCGCCCTGAGTCTTCGGGAGAAGGGCGGCATATAAATTAGATTAATAAATAAAAAATCTAATCAGCAAAACCTAAAATCAAAGTTGCATTCTTTTGCACTTCGAGCACAAAGCTCAGAAGCGGTCTCCATGTGGAAACAAAAGCACTTCTTTTCTTGAATCAAAATAGTCGATTTTGCCCTTTCAGCCAACTCCACCAAGCTTCTGTAGCCATTCATCCATGATGGGAATCAAAGTGTCCTTCCATTTTTGTGCGTATAATAATCTTGCTACACAATTTAGTGGCTGTTCGAAGATTGTTACCAGAAGAGAAGGTGTTGACAGACAATTTGTGATGTGTAAATTTGAAACTCGGAAGCAGCCTGAACACATCAGCTTTGTGTGTATAATAATCTTGCTGCACAACAGTTCATATAGTGGCCGTTCGAAGCTTAATGACTGAAAATATTCAGAAATGGAGCAAAATTCAGGTAACACGTGTCATGCTTACCAAATGTTGGGCTTAATTGTCGTAAGTCAATGACTGCCTGTACAGCATTGTTTTCTTCTTTCATAAGCAAAGTAATATTATACACACACACACACACACATATAAATTCGATTAATAAATAAATAAATATACACAGATCAGTGGTGGGATTCAATTTTTTTACTACCAGTTCTGTAGGCGTGGCTTAGTGGGCATGACTATGCTGTTGTCCAATCAGAGGTAGTATTTGCTGGTGTTGGCTAATCAGAGCCGGTTCTCTGAATCAGTCAAAATTATCACTACCAGTTCTCCAGAACCTGTTGGAACTGGCTGAATACCACCTCAAACACAGATACATTATATACGAGAGCCGTGGTGGTGCAGCGAGTAGAGTGCTGTATGTAGTACTTAGCTGCCAGCTGCCTGCAATTAGGCAGTTCAAGTCCCACCAGGCTCAAGGTTGACTCAGCCTTCCATCCTTCCGACGTGGGTAAAATGAGGACCCAGATTGTTGGGGGCAATAGGCTGACTTTGTAAACTGCTTAGGGAGGGTTGAAAGCCCTAATAAGTGGTATGTAAATCAAATGCTATGGCTGTATTATGGATTTCAATTGTGATTGTAAGTCAAGGACTGACTACCTGCATACTAAAACATTGACCAACAACTGGCTAAGTTTTAAATCTGACTTCTCCTATTAAGCCATTAAGTCAACCTGTAAAGTCAACAGCAAATATTAGTGCTTACTAAGCCAGTGATTCTTTTATTTCTTTCAAGCAGAAGAACACCAAATTTTACCAAGTCTCCCCCACTTCCTTAGCCACCGATTGTTACAGCTGCAAAACCACTGCTTATGCCTACAGCATCCCTTTTGTTTGCATATAATCTAAATGTGTACATAGAATCAAGACACGGGTAGAAAAGGCTAATAGGATCGCATGTTTTCACAGTTACAGCAGGCAGGAGAGGAAGAGAACTGATTTGTTCAGGCTGCTTGCTTCCGGGTTTCAAATTTGCACAGTACAAATATTTTTTATTTTTTATTTATTTCTATTTATATGCCGCCCTTCTCCGGAGACTCAGGGTGGCTTACAATGCACTTATAGCAACTGCCTTCATCCTTTGTATAGACCTGCTTATTAAAGTGGTGTTTTACAAACTCAGCTTTTTGACTTACAAAGTCAACTTATTGCCCCCAACAATCTGGGTTTAGTTTACTCACCTTGGAAGGATGGAAGGCTGAGTCAACCTTGAGCCTGGTGACATTTGAACTTGCACTAATTGCAGGCAGCTGGCAGCTAAGTGCTAGCACTTAGCTAGGTGCACCACTGAAGCTCGATCAGCATCTTCTCTTCTGGTAACAATCTCCTACAGGTAGTCAACAACTAAATAATCACAGCTGAGACTGGAACATCCATCACTAAGTACAGGTAATCCTCGATTTACAACAGTTCATTTAGTGACTGTTCGAAGTTACAGCAGCACTGAAAAAAGGGACAGTTTTTCACGCTTACTACCTTTGCTGCATCCCTTTGATCATGTGATCAAAATTCAAACATTCTGGGGTGACGTAATCTCCTTTTGCAGCCTTCTGACAAGCAAAGTCAATGGGGAAGCCAGATTCACTTAACAACCGGTTTACTAATTTAACCACCACAGTGATTCACTTACCAACAGTGGCAAGGAAAGTTGTACAATGGGGCAAAGCTCACTTAACAAATTTCTCACTTAGCAACATAAATTTTGAGCTCAGTTGTGGCCATAGGTGATAATCCAGGACAACGCACGAAGGCCACACAGCCAGCTGAGAATTCGAACTCCCCTTTAATGCTTCAAATTTTCCCCCAAACACTCCCAAGTTCTTGGCAAGTCTCAGAGCAAAACACACACACACACACACACACATACACACACAAATTCCAGCCCCTGGCTATGCACAGTCCAACAAAACAAAGGAACAGGAAAATGAGTCCATGAACCAAGGAACAAACAATGAGTCCACAAAGTCAAGAACAAAGTATTGAGTCCACAGTCAGGAAGAAGTAAGCAGTCCTGCAAACTTAAAAATCCTGTCTGTACCAGCACACCAAACTCTTACCAATTCAGAGTTTGTTCCCAACAAATGCCCCTCCCCACACCATCTCTTTAAATCTCAGTCCCCAGGTATGCCTTGTGAAGTGGGGCGGGGCTCTCTCCTCCTGAGTCATCGGGCCAGCCTGCGCTGTTCCCGCCTTCTCTCCACTCTCCATGCTCGGGAATCAGGAAGGGGCGGTCCTTGCTCATCACCTGAGCTCCGTCACTCATGCCCACTGCTTAATTAATTTAATTAATTATATTTCTATGCCCTCTCTCAGTCCTCCTGCTCCCGATCCTCCCGGCTAACAACCCATCCCAATCCTGAAGGCCCCCCCTGGATTCCCTCGGCCTGCCCTTCCCTAGATGCCAATGAAGCCGCCCAGTGGTGGGATTCAATTTTTTATACTACCGGTTCTGTGGGCGTGGCTTAATGGACGTGGCTATCCTGTCGGCCAATCAGAGGTGGTATTTGCCAGTGTTGGCCAACCAGAGGTGGTTCTCCAAATCAGTCAAAATTATCGCTACCGGTTCTCCGGAACCCATCAGAACTGGCTGAATACCACCTTTGCCCCCTTGATCTCCATCGGCTCTGGCTCGTCCTCTTCAGGCTGAGATGGGAGAATGACATCGCAAGTTGAGGACTACCTGTAATGCATTTGATAAATGATTTCTGCCCAATTTTACAACTTTTTTGTTGAGGTCATTAAGTGAATCATGCAGTCATTAAGCAAATCCAGCTTCCTACATTGTCTTTGCTGGTCAGAAGCTGGATGGGTAAGTTGCAACTGTGATCACATGACACCAAGATGCTAGTTGCCAAACACCCAAATTGCAATCATGTGACTTAACCGAAGTTGGACCAATTGTCAAGGATCAATTATAAGTCACTGTTTTCAGGGCCATCCTAACTTAGTAATCACTAAAGAAATGGTCGTAAATTGAGGACTACCTATATTTCCCAGCAGAATAAAAAGCCCCTAATTTCACCCTAATAAGGGTTTTGGTGAGTTCATTGGTCAGGCGATCTGCAAGACAATCTGCTGACGATGGCAAGCCTCTCTGGCCTAGGAGTAGAGCTCTCGCCTTACAATCAGGAGGCTGTGAGCTTGATCCTAGGTAGCGGCAGAGGGTCTCCTGCTTGGGCAGGGGGTTGGACTTGATGATCTACAAGGTCCCTTCCCACTCTGTTAGTCTGTGATCTGTGAAAGCTACTTCTCATAAGGCAAGATGTCAAAAAGAGATAATTTATACTCATATCCCACTAATTTTTCTGTCCAAATTATGGAACAAGTCCCAGATGGTTGTCTTATAACACTGTAGGTCATAAACCATCATTTATGAAATATAATGGAATCAGCTGACACAGCCTGCAAAACCAACCAATGGAAAAAAACATCAGTTTGGTGTGTGAACTCATTCTGGATCCTGACTCTCGATGCAACGTCCCAGACCTTTTCTGGAGATGTTTCAACTCTGGAAGATCTACAAGCAATTTTCCCCAGGTGGGTGGGTGGGTGGAATCACAGCTTCCTATTTTCTTGAAGCAAGGACAGTAAGGATCAGAGGTAGGTAATTTCAGTCTTCCAGTTTGCCCTTCTCCTTTAATACCGGTAATAATTTACACTGACAATCAGACACCAGTTTTCAAGAATCTAGCTGTGGAGTCAAATATGACCAAGTTATTCCTGAGCTCTTTTTATTAAAACAAAAGAATGGAGCTTTACTCTTTATTCCCTTGCAGAGATTGGTGGCTGTGACATCTCTTGTACAATAAGTAAGCCAAGGTTTTGTTAAGAATGATTGGTACTTCACTTTTTATAACTTGCCTTTAAAAAAATGGCTTGATTAATCCACGTAGATTATTCAAATTGTTACTCATGTAAACTTTTCTATTATTTCAATCCATCTAAATATCTAAAAGCAAGACACTGAAATGTAAATTAAATACTATTACTTTCACCAATCAAGCCAGCAATTGCAAAGAGGAGAAACTGATCAAACTGTTATCTCTTTGCTGACCAAAATAAACTGACATTGAAATACAAATGTATTTCATGGTACCTTGTTATACTTACTAGCACTAACAGATCTCACTACCAACATGGGTGGTTTAACTTAAATCTCTTTATGTTCTTTTTCAGTGAGACAGTCAGCAATGATGATGTTACCTGGTTTAGGTAATTAAAGTGTGCAAGAAAACCACCAAGCTCAGAGAATACCAAGGACCCCTCATTTCAACCCTGAGCTACAAATATTCTCCTTTATTGGTTCTTTTTCAGTTCAGTTATTTATCACAATCCTTCGACCTTGACAGAATAGTCATGCATTTGGCAACTCCAAATGTCATCTAATGTGTCCTACACATTGGCAAAAATAATCAGAACTTCCAAATACAAGTTAGGTGGAAATGTAGACAACCCTCACATTGTCAAGGACGTAGGGGCACTCATCTCAAACAATTTAAGCCTCAGAGCTCACTGTAAAAGCATTGCCAAAAAGGCATTAAGAGTTGTTAACCTAATTTTACGAAGCTTCTTCTCCGGTAACATTGTATTACTAACTAGGGCATACAAAACCTTTGCCAGACCAATTATTGAATATGGCTCATCTGCCTGGAATCCACACTGTATATCGGACATTAACATGATCAAACAGGTCTAGAGGTATTTTATTTTGGGTACTTTACTCCTCTACCCAAATTAGAATCCCTTATGCCACCAGGCTTGAAATTCTGGGCTTGGACAACCTGGAACTGCGCCGCCTGTGGTCCGATCTAAGCATAATGCACAAAATTGTCTACTACAACGTCTTACCTGTCAATGGCCTCAACCACAATAATACACAGGCAAACGATCGATACAAACTCAAGGTAAACCGCTCCAAACTCAATTGTAGAAAATAGATTTTAACAACAGAGTGGTCAGTTCCTGGAATACTCTACCCGGCTCCATTGTTACAGCCTCAAACCCCCCCAGCTTCAACCTCAAACTGTCTACTGTGGACCTCATCCCATTCCTAAAAGGTCCCTAAAGGGGGTGTGCATAAGTACACCAGTGTGCCTACCATCCCTGTCTTACTGTCCCCATTGACCTGTATTTATTTCCTTTATGTTTATACCTATACCTGCTATCTTGTACATGTTTGACAAACAAATGAGCCTTGGTGGCTCAGCAGTCTAACTGCTTGTTAACTGTTACTATCTGCCTGCAATTAGTGCAGGTTCAAATCCCACCAGGCTCAAGGTTGACTCAGCCTTCCATCCTTCCGA
>JANHFR010126679.1:0-13786 GCA_032468015.1 Mimophis mahfalensis | reverse complement strand
GAGCTTAAATGGACTCCGGGGGATGGTAGAGGACAGGAAGGCCTGGAGGAATATTGTGCATGGGGTCACGATGGGTCAGACACGACTTCGCAACTAACAGAAACAACTAGCTGGTAAGACAATCTTGAATTAGATTAGAATATTATTTATATATTGAATCAATCAATCCATTTCTAAGGAAACCCACTCCATATCTTCTTTCTGAGTGCATCACAAATAAGAGGTAAATGCTGCAATTTCCTTTAGTTGAGGTCCCTGGCGGTGGGTTGTTTATCTTACACTTTTGGTGTAGTTTTTTTAACCAATTATCCTAATTTATATAGAATACATGGAACTTTCTAATCTTACCAGTCTGATAATTGTTAAATCTTTAATTGCAAAACTTTTAAAAATAGAAATATCAAGGATAACTTTACTTTGTCGTATTTGCTTGCAATTGAAAAATATTATAAGATATTGCGTTTACATCCACAATTTCTTTAATATATTCCTGTGAAAATATATAGGAGTATCATAAACGTATATGAAATGTATATAATATATTTTTAGTCCTTAAAGTATTGCTCATGGTTTTTTTTGTTGTTTTTTTTAGTTTTGGCTTTTGCTAGATTAAGTGTAGATCATTATTGTTGTTGTTGTTGTTGTTGCTGTTTTGCTTTGGTTTTTAAGAAGTGATGGTTTCGAGAATTTAAAATTCAAAGGTATTAAGCATTGACCTGAAAGCTGTATATTAAAAGAGGACATAGAACTAATTCCATATATATAAGGATGGACTTCCAGATTCTGTGGCCATCCAGACTCTTTCCTTGACTCTTAGCCTTGCTCACAGAAACCAGACATATAGCAATACCATCAGTGTTGAGTATTGGCAAGAAAGAGGGAAATGATTTTTTTTCTTGCTGGTGTTAGATACCAACATGTCAGGTCTAACTCCTGGCAAAAATGGAAAAAATGCTGTCCTCCAGATGGGTGGGTGTGACTCTCTCTTCCTGAGGTGGGGCCCTGGTAGTCAGTTGGGCTTGTTGCTTACGTACCTTTCTCCCAGCTGCATGGGAATGGCCCTGCCAGAGCTCCTTGACGTCCTGGCAGGGTTGGCGGTTGAGTTTGTTTTGGGGGATTTCAATCTGCCTTCTCTGGGCAGAGCGTTGGGGGTGGAGCGGGAGTTCATGGCTTCCATGATGGCCATGGACCTGACCCAGATAATTCAGGGTCCAACTCATGTTGGAGGACACACACTCAACCTGGTTTTCATCTCGGAACAGTGGTTAAATGATCTGGGAGTGGGATTACCAACTATTCAACCCCTGTCATGGACCGATCATTCTCTCCTCCAGTTGGATTTCCATTATGCCACCCCTCATCGCTGGGATGTGGAGCCGACCAGGTGGTTCTGCCCCAGGCGCCTGATGGACCTGGAAAGGCTCCAGACAGCGCTTGGGTTGATCCCTGCATCCCTCACCCACAGTCGCAACTTTGGTGGACACCCGGCAAAGGGCTGCCTCTGAGGCTCTCGACCGTGTTGTGCCTCTGCGGCCCCTGACCCAGTGCAGGTCCTGGTTGGCTCCCTGATTTACTGCGGGAGCTGTGGGGCATGAAGTGCTGGAGAAGAAGCCTAGAGAGAAGTTGGAGGTCCAACTGGACTGAATCTGACTGATCGCAGTTGAGATCTTTTACTAGATCTTACCTGTTGGCGATGGGGCGGTGAAGTATGCTTACTTCTCTGCTCTCATCGCAGATAATTGCCTGGCAGCCCTGTGCAGGGTTGGCTGTTTCCTCTTGAATCAGGGGATGGGGGAGGACCCTCTGCAGGGGTGGGCTGAGGAGTTTAGTCAGCATCTGCTGGACAAGATTGCTCAGATTCGGGCCAGCCTGGACTCTTGACTGGGCAGAGTCTGCCGGGGGGAATAAGACTGGTCTTGTGCATGTTATCTGGAAAGAGTTTAATCCCGTGACTCCAGATGAAGTGGACAGGATCGTGGGGAGACTGAGTGCCACCATATGTTTATCAGACCCATGTCCCTCCTGGTTGGTCCATGCCTCCCGGGAGGTTACACAAGGCTGACTCCAGGCAGTGATCAATGCTTCTTTGGGTGAGGGGTGCTTTCTCACCACCTTGAAGGAGGCAGTGGTGAGACCCCTCCTCAAGAAGCCTGCCCTGGACCCAGCTAATCTGAACAACTTTCGTTCAGTCTCCAACCTTCGCTTTGTTGTGAAGGTTGTTGAGACTGTGGTGGCATGACAGCTCCCGATGTTCCTGGAAGAAGCTGATTATCTGGATCCGTACCAATCAGGTTTCAGGCTCAGACACAGCATGGAGATGGCATTGGTCACACTGGTGGATAATCTCTGGCGGGCCCGAGACAGGGGCTATTCCTCTGTCCTGGTCCTATTAGACCTCTCAGCGGGTTTTGATACCATTGACCATGGTATCTTGCTACGACGCCTTCAGGGGTTGGAAGTGGGAGGCACCATTTTATGGTGGTTGTCCTCCTACCACTTGGGGCATTCTCAGTCGGTGTTGGCAGGGAGGCAGAGGTCATCCCCAAGTCCCCTCACTTTTGGGGTGCCTCAGGAGTCAGTCCTCTCTCCCCTCCTGTTCAGCATCTATATGAAGCCCTGGGTGAGATCATCTGTGGTTTTGGGGTGAGGTATCATCAGTATGCTGATGTTACCCAGCTTTACATCTCCACTCCAGACCAACCCAGTGATGCCCTCAACATGATGTCCTGTTGCCTGGAAGCAGTACGGATCTGGATGGGGAAGAACAGGCTCCGACTCAACCTGGGTAAGACTGAACGGCTGTGCATACTGGCATCTTGAGTCCAGGATTTTCCATCTTTGGCTATAGGTGGTGAGGTGATACCCCCTTTAGAGAGGGCATGCAACTTGGGCATCCTCCTGGACACGTGGCTCAGTTTAGAAGATCATGTAGGAGCTGTGGCCAGGGGGACTTTTGCCCAGATTAGCCTTGTGCATCAGCTGTGCCCTTACCTGGATCGAGATGCCTTACACACGGTTACTCATGCATTCGTCACTTCCCGGGTAGACTACTCCAATGCTCTCTACATGGGGCTGCCCTTGAGGACCACCCGGAGGCTTCAGCTGGTGCAGAATGCAGCCATGTGGGTAGTAATGGGAGCGTCCCGATACTCCCATGTTACACCCCTCCTGCGCAAGCTTCATTGGCTGCCAGTTGCCCTCCGGGTGAGATTTAAGGTGCTGGTACTTACCTATAAAGCCCTGCATGGCTTAGGTCCCGGGTACTTGTGGGAGCATCTGATCCCGGTGTCATCTTCCCTTTGCCCAGTTCACTCCCACAGACAGAGCCACCTCAGGGTGCCATCAGCCAGACAATGTCGGCTGGCGACCCCCAGGGGGCGAGCCTTCTCTGTGGGCATGTCTCCCTTTTGGAACCAATTTCCTCTGGACTTCTGGTTGGCCCCTGACCTCCAATCCTTCCGCCGTGGCCTGAAGACAGGGTCTTTCAACTGGCCGACCTGGACTGAGGGGGGTAGGGTCTTATTGAGACTGCTAAAAGCTAATTTTGAGGGGTGATTTTAATTGGTCAATTTTAAATTTTAAATTTGTTATTGTCGGGTCCTAATACGGTTTAATTCTGTTTTAATTTTTATATTTTATGTTTTTAAATTTGGGACTGTAAGCCGCCCTGAGTCCTTTGGGAGAAGGGTAGGGTATAAATCAAATAACAAACCAACCAACCAACAAACAAACAAACTCAAATTTCTTGTTTTTCTTTGAAGACATTTCTCATTCGTTTCTTCAGCTCTAATTGGATGGTATGGAATGGAAGGATCTATATTCCTTGCAGACAGCTAGCTATTTGCCTTAGTTTAGAGAATCATTCAGACTACCTGGAGGTTTGTCTGCATCCTCAGGGTCACTTGAGTAGTGCAAATGGGTGTGGAGCCTTGTTGGAATTGTTGAAAGGACTATGTAGTGGAGCTGTGCTTTCTACAGGATATTTTCTGCTCTGTGTCTCCTCACTGCTGAACGTAGGCGCAGGCTGTTAGGGATGTGTCAGTGTTGTCTGCGTCTCAAACTGAAGTGAAAATAGTTCTTTCATTTTTTGGAAATCTCTAACCTTTTGAAGGGGGTTCATTCCAATGTGCATCGTTAAATGTCTATGGAGATTTTCAGTTATCCAGGTCATGGTTGTCCCAAAGGAGGTGACAGACTGACAACAGCATGACAATGAAACAACAATGGTGCATTGAAACACCGTTGTGTAAAGGTATCTTGTGACAATACCTTTATCATAAGAATAAACAATATCTGCTTATCCCAGGTCCTTTGGACTTAATAGGTGGGTTAAAATGCCAAATCTAATTGATGCATATGACTGACTATGCACCCACCAACAATAATTTGCTAAATTTATGTACTGCCTGACTCCCAGGAACTCTGGGTGGTTTATTGACCTTTCCTTTTTGAATTTCTTTTAGTAATCCTGATGTGATGATGATATCTAAGGAGAAATGGATGTCCACATTTGACTCCTTTCCCATTCAAAAGTGGTAGCAGTAATTCTTTGCAACTGGGACTTGCTAGTATCATGCTTTGTGAAAAGCCAAATCACTCACTACAAATGAAGCCATAAGGTCTGAATGAAAACAAGATCTAAGCCGTTTTTTTTAGTCCTTAACCTTTGCTATATTTTATGTGTTTGAATTTCAAGATGTCTAAAGAAATTGAATAATTGCTTGGTGATAATATCTGCACTGAAGGATTTTCCTGGGGCTCTGATCACTGAAGTTCCCCAAATTTGGGTAAAGAACATGGGCCCCAAAAGGACATGGAGAATGGATCAGCTGGAGGCTAATATGGCAGGGTAAAAGTCAGCCACCCCTGAGGAAACCAAATTGTCCCTATTTTTCTGCTCAGCAACTGCTTAATTCCTGGGTGTGAATAGAAAGCCAGGGTTATATGTATGTAACTTGCTTTCCAGCTTGCACCATTTTAATGTCTCCATTTCATTTCTCTCTTTTACAAATGGCTTAACCTCAAATTCCTAATGAACAAATGATGTCAGTTCCATCAGGGCTAAGTGAAGGATGAAGGATGGAGGAAGTTTGGGACACTGCTCCATTCCCTTTGGACTATTATTATTTAAAGAAAGTTGAAGAGGAAATAACACTCTGAGCTGCTTTAAAAGTTTCCTGATGGACAAACAGATACTTCATTTGCCAATCCTGTTTGTAAATCCTGTTTGTATTTCTGGTTGCCAGAATACTGAGGGAAAATTTTCTAGATACTAAAACAGCTTTTGTATTCATTTATACGTCCATCTGATCTACTACTTTTTTGTATTTGTTTTCTTCCCTTTGTTTTAAGTACACCTATTAACATTTTCATTTAAATGTTGTTTAAAATGTCCCCCCCCCCCCACAAGCTGCATGGATTTAAATGCATTTTTTTTTTCATACATGCAAATACCTACACACAAATGTGAAGAAGGGTGGTGTAATGATCAAACTGCAAGGCTCGGTGTTTCAAGACCCAGATTCTAGTCTTCTCTTCAGTGTGGAAACCAGCTAGGTAGCTGTGAGCTGGCCATTCTTTAAAAAGAATGCAGTGAAAAGATTCAGACTACCAATATTAATGAATACAGAGAGAGGCAGAGAGAAGATCACTCAAAGTTGTCTGGAAAGTATGAAAGCCATGGGAAAATAAGCTCAGATCTGCTCATTAGTGTAGGAATTGTGGGACAGGCTAGATCATGTTGGACTCCAACAAAACTGTATTTCTCAGGAATCCCCAAAGGCAGATTCTTCTTTTTAAACTCTCAGCTGCACTGCTAACTAAAGGTGCTGGTTGACTTTGTGGAAAGTCATTATATCCAGCTGATAGATGAAATCCTGCTGTTCAGAATACGTTTGTTTTACAGATTTTTATTAGATTAATATTCTCTTTCCCCCAGGAGCTTCAAGTAGGTTTACAAAGTGAATCCTCCTTCATTTTTATCTCCAGGGCAACCATAAGAGACAAGTTGGACAAAGACAATGAATGCTTACTGTGTATATTGCAATGTTATTTTCCACAAGAAAAGCCTGAGGAAGTTACTCATTGTATATGTAAAATTAAATAGAAGAGACATTTCTGAAGCTTCTCAACATTTGGATATATATTTGAATGGATGGATGGAAAGAAGAAAGGAAACAAGGAAGAAAGGAAGAAGGAAGGCTAGTGTGTCAAGCAAATGACATGGTCTAGTTCCTATAGAAGCTTCTCTGAGCATAGTTCTATATACACAGGGGGACATATACAGTGGTGGGATTCAAATAATCCCATCACTGGTTTGATGAAAGTGTGAGTGCACATGTATGCACGGCTTCCTCCACACAGCAAGGCTTGACCGAGCAGCCTTTCGGGGCCTGCTTCCTTCCATCTCTGCTCTCTGGGGTAGCAGCTGCATCTCTCCACTGCTCCTCTTGGTGGGAGAGCTTCTTGTGAGCAGCTGTGAGCCACTACTTCCCATCCAGAAAGTGCTGTGGCACAGAGAAGCAGCAGCATATTGCTGTTTCTCTCAGCCACAGTGCTTTACGGATGGGACTTAGTGGAAAGTGGCAGCTCACAGCTGCTCACAAGAAGCTCTCCCACCAAGAGAAGCAGTGGAGAGAAGCAGCTGCTGACCTGAGGAGCACATGGAGCATCTCCATGAACGAAGCCTTGGCAGCAAGGGACAGAAGAAGTGGCTGTAAGATCTTCACTGCAGCACTTTCCAGATGGATATTCTTAAAGATGAGTAGTACTACCCAGTCTGTTCCCAAACCACATTGGCCCTCATATGCCCCTGGCCTTGCCAGAGGCCCTTCATCCTTGTGTGGCAGGGGCAAATAAATTTCTTTGGCCTGCAGGGGCTGTCATTGCCCAGAGGGGGCAACGGCATGGGGGCAGAGGCCTGGGGCAAGGCCAGAGTGGGGGAGTGGCTCATTTCCCAATCCAAACAAGGCAAACAGAAAGTGGATGGAGGCTCCGCGGCAAGGCTGGAGCCAGGGAATGTCATCTTCCACTACCTGGCTGAGGCAAATGGCAACTGGGTGGAGGCTCCAGGGCAAGACTGGAGCAGGGGAATGGTGCATTCTCTGACCTGGCCAAAGTGAATGATGAGTGGGCGGAGGCTCCGGGGCAAGGCCAGAATGGGGGAATGGTGCGTTCCCTGAGCTGGCTGAGGCAAACGGCAAGCCAGTGGCATGCATTGCTTACCTTTGGTGAGCAGAAGAAGCGAGGCATGGAGATTAGCTTGGCTACAGACTAAGGCAAAATATATAGGGCGGGGCAGGGCAGGGAAGGTTGGGTGGGGCCAACTGGTGGTGTGATTTGTTCTATGAGAGTGTGCTTCATGCAGGCACAGCACAGCATAGCACTCAAAGACTGCCCTCAGTGTCAGCACTGGTGAGGTAAGCTGTTTTTTTAGCTCAGCTGATTCGTGCAGCAGAGTGGATTGTCATGTCTCAGCTGAGGAAATTTAGGGCAGGAAAGGGCGAGGGCAGGGGCAGGTGGGCAGGGCTATCCAGAGGTGGGTTTTGCCAGTTCTTTGAACTACTCAAAATTTCTGCTACTGGTATGCCTGAACCAGTCCAAACCAGCTGAATATCATCTCTGGACATATGTTTATGTTTTATTAAATACATAACAAACATAAACATATGTTTATGTTTTATTAAATACAATTGCTTAGGAGAGACAATAACTGTGTGATTGAAACCAAGAGTGGAGGTATTCAGGGTCGAATATTTGTATTACTTGAATATTTATGCTGAAGTCCAGAAGCAGCCATGTTACTCCATTGTAAAAATGGGCTATTCTCAAACTCTTCTAGGATGTACAAGTCAGTGGAAATGGAAGCGACTTCCACCAGGAGAATAATGTAAGAATAAACTCCAGCTTCAAGAAAATATGTCTCCTACCTGAAATCTTTTATAAGATCACTTCTTTTTTGATTGTGATTACTAGGATGGTTAACAATTTCTTCACTTAAGTCTGAAGTTAATAACTTCATCAACTCCCCTATATGTCAAATATCTATCTGCAGCATCAAGCCATTAAGCTGTTTAATCTCTGTGGTTCAAATCCATGATGAATACTGTTATAAAAATGTCAAAGCCAGATATCTTTCATCTTCTGTATCTTTTGATGGTCACCAAATATTCTTATTGCTCAACTTTTAGCACATTCATGGTTTTTTGGGGTTTTTTTTGCCCATTCTGTCTTTTGACTGACATTTGTAGAACAAAATTGGGTTGAATGGAGTAAAATGTGAATTTGTAATGTAAAAGAACTAGAGGATGTTCCGTCTATTTCCACTATGTTCACAAGGCAATTGATGTGCAGGAAAGCTTCTTATTTCTTCCCACTGAAGTTAGATTGAGTAGACTGAGGATAGGTACTGAGGACAGTTGTTTGAAAAGGAGATAAAGGCTGAGGAGGTTACAGAGAGTAGACAGAAAGAAAATCTCTGCAGAGAAGACAGTGCAGGAGAAGTAAAAGCAACCTTTTGATGGCAAAGAACAAACATGTTGTAGTTAGTAGTAATAGCTTCACAATAGAAAGAAACTTCACAGCAGTAGTAGCTTCATAGCAGAAGGTTTCTTCCTCTCTGATGTATGAAATTACCATCTACTAACTTTCGACTTGGGAGAAATTATCCTGGCATGAAATCTGCTTCCCCCATTACTGATTGCCATCCAGCCTCTATTGCGTCTGTTGTGACTCACTGTTGAGTGATGTTGTTGGTGCAACACATGACAGGCAAAGTGGTGCATTTATTCTTCTGGGTCTGCTGCTTTCCATCTTCTGCACACTGCCAACCACTGGGGGGAAAGTCCACCAATCATAGCACTGCCACAGCAATGGGCCAGGTGTGACTGTCACTTTCTATTCATCATCTCTAAGTTTCCTCCTATGTTTCTCACTTATACAACGATCTGTCATAATCCAAACTGAATAATGTTAAAAGAAATGAAACAACAAAAAGCCAGCACACAAACAATAAACCATAATGGAGTCATGAGAGCTGAACCACAATCAATACTTAGGATTTTTCCTTTTCCTTTCTTTGTATACTCAATAAATGCCAGCTTCCAGATATTTTGGAGTTGATGGAGCAGAATAGGAAACTATTCCAGCTTTGCACTGAACTGGAATGGGCCACAGAGTTGAACAACTTGTGGTTCTTCTGGGTGAGTAATCTAGTCCTTTTGTGCAGTTCTAAATAACCATCCAGATACTGGCCTGTGTCCAGCTCTTTAGGGAGCCCCAAAAGATGATGATAGGGGATAAAACTATTCAGGTACTAGAGAATAAAGGTTGTGTTTTACTGAGAATTAAAGGGAATAATGTTGTTGTTGTTGATATAGCAGTATCAATGGTATTATTAAGAAGACATTTATAAATGCTAACCAACAGCACTGCTATAGTTCAGCCCAGATTACTGACAATAGAACAGAGCCCAGACATTGATTGAAAAAGACCCAAGGTGTTTTCTGTGGAATTCTAGGCTGCTAGCAGAGTAACATAAAAATACACACTTTGAAAGTGTTCTTAGAATTCCTATCACTATTAGGAGATGTGCAAAGTTGCATGGGTTCTGGATTCCCCCCCCCCCCAATTATTTTTGTTTCTGTTCTGGAAAATGTAATGTTTGATTGTGTGCATAGCTACACATGGATCAATTTTAAATTTTAATTGCATCATTCCCACTTTTAGATATTTATTGGATTTCTCTTTATTTAATATTTTTTAAAAATTTTGTATTGCATGTTTTTATGGTTGTGAGCCACCCTGAGTCCCTCGGGAGAAGGGCAGCATATAAATCCAATAAAACACTAAAAACTAAACACTAAGTTGTCAGGGATCTGGAAAAAAACTGAACTCCTCAAGTTAGATTGAAATATGTTGGAAAAATGTAATGTTAGTCTATAACAGGGCTGTCAAACTCAGGGCCCATGGGCTGGATGCGTCACACACTGGCCATGCCCATGCCCAGTTTAGCAAAGGGGGGAAAGGTCCTGATACATCACGTGACACCACTGATCTATAATTTACTTAGGAATGACATGCATACTTTTTTTCTAGTGGCTGTTCTCATATACTCGTATCTTATAGTGAAAATCTAGAGTGAAACCTTTAAAGAATGTACAATAAATGTAGGCTTCTAAGCAAGAAGATGAGCCTTAAGTCATCTTATGCATTATCAGCAATTGCCAGAATCTTGAATTGAGCCAAGAAATAAACTGGGGTTGAGTATAATTGCTGAAAGGCAAGTGCAATATGGCTTGTTTAGCACTACCACAGGGTGACCATGAATTCTTTGGTGGCTGGGTGTGCTTTAATCATTAGGGAGGGTAATTCCATCCAGAAACAGGGGCAGTGGATACTTTTATGATTCTTTCACTGTATCTACTTGTTGCGGCAAGTAGAAAGATCTATGTACTGAAGTATTAGTTTCTCCCAGCTTCATTCTCAGGGCTTTTCATTAATAACTACACACTCTATTACTGAGCTACCAATTCCCTCACCCCCCATCCCTTTCTCCCTCTCCTTCCCCTTTCAGTTTCTCGTGAAGAGATAGGAAGGGAATTAGTTGAATCATTGACAAAGGTGTGTGGTATGTCTCACCTTATTGATCTTACCAGTCAACTTTCTGCATAGTTCTTGTGTGATGCACCACCAAGATAGTATTCTCACTATTTTCCCATCTGCTATGGGTTTTTTTATATAGTTCATTCTTCTATCTGAGGTTTCACTTTTGTTATGCCAGGTTAAACCTTCCATTGATTTCTTTGCTATCATGTCCATCCTGGGGCTAGGAAATTTGTCCACGCAATTGAATTCTCTCACACATTTACTATGATGGTGTCTCTTCAGTCAAAACCTCTAAAACAGTATCTTCAACATCATGTTCCACAGAACTTGCTAAAATGTGATTACATATCTATCTATTCCTATCTTTTCTTTTTCTTTCCTGTTCACAGGTCACAGATCAACAATATATCTCCCAGTGAATAAGGTGGTGGGTTTCCCCCACAGTTTTAATTCTTAACACCTATATATAAGTTTTTGACCCATGGGAATGTTGCCTACATCTGTTCCACAACAGTCTTCAGATAAGGAGTCAGGTTGGCTCATCAGCCCTCAGGACAGTGTAGCTGTACTACAAAGCCACGAATGCCAGTACCAGAGCAGGCAAGCCAGGACACTAAAACCGTTTGCCATACACATATCAGATAGTAGCATGGTTTATACATTCATCACTAACTGGAGTTTAAAAATATTTGTCCAGGGCAGTTTCACATGTAAGAATGTATTCAGGAATAGTTTAAACTACGTGATATTATGCCCAATCCCTTATTCCTTAAAACAGATCAGGTATGATATTTTTTAAAACAGATCAGGTATGATAGAAGACCACATTGCTTTGATGTGATGGTGTAGAACTGTGCTGTATTTACACAAGCTAACAATAGCAATAGCACTTAGACTTATATAATACTTCATAGTGCTTTACAGCACTCTCTAAGTGAGCACATTTCTCCCAACAATCTGGATCCTCATTTTATTGACCTTGGAAGAATGGAAGGCTGAGTTCCACTAGTTAGGATTGAACTTCTGGCAGTGGGCACTTAGTCAGCAATACTCCATTCTAACCACTGTGCCACCATGACTCTCACCTACATATAAATGATCTAAGAATGACCATTTATATTTGGATAATTTATATATGTGTGTATGTATACAATACAGTATATTGTAAACACATTGTAAGCCACCCTGAGTCTTCGGAGAAGGGCGGGATATAAATGGGATTAAAATAAATAAATAAAATAAATAAATATGACTGTGTGTGTGTTCTTTTGATAAAAATGCTACTATATGCATTAATCACACTTATATTTGAATGACTTATGACCGCAATTGGAATCAGAACTTCTGTCATCTATTGAGATCATCGTTAAGTGAGTCACATTTGATTTTATAACCTGTATTATGATTGTGGTCATTAAATGTATTGCATGCTTTGTTAAGCAAATCTATCTCCGCCATTGATACTCCTTGTTGGAAGCCATCTGAGAAGTACGCAAATAGTAATCAAATGTTTCCAGAATACTGCAATACATGCAATAGCCAGATACTGCAATAGTCAAAATCGAGGCTAGATGCCTGAATTTTAATCACATGAATGTGGGAACACTGTGATGTCTGTAAATGTGAGGACTGGTCATAAGTCACCTTTTGCTGGCATGATACTTCAAATAGTTGCTAAGTTGAGAATTACATATAACAGTGAAAAAACTGTTTTCCAGCAGGGTCATTTAAAATAATCAAATTAGATTTGTTTTAACATAAAATGACAATAATAGGGTTCCTATATATTCCTTTCATTAGGTTAAGGGATCTCTTCAAAAAGATAACATGCTAGCATTTTTTTTTCTTTTCACAGTGTGGTCATAATCACATTTTATTTTTAAAAAATAACAGTAGAGCAAATTTACAAGGTAAAACTACATTGTTTAAATATTATAATTTTTATTACAGCCAACTATTTTATTTTCAGCAATTAAATACACATTTCAAATCACATATCTCACTGAAAGAATTTCATGGATTATGAACAGAAAAAAAATTATGTTGGATAATGCCAGCTTTCTAACTCCAGGAAAAACAGGTAACATTAGTTTTCTGCTGTGGAATTTATGCATCCTACAAACTCTTAATATGGTACTTTAAAGAATAGATAATCTCCTAATGTTTCATTTATGAACATTTTCATAAACATGGTATTCATGTGCCAAATTAAGAGAGCTATGATCAACTTGGAATCTGCACACATCCTGTAAGTATTGTAGTTGTCCGACCTTTAGGTAATAACTAGCCAATAACCCTGCCTTGCCTGGGTATTTATGACAATGCTGCAGCCTACAATTCCTAGCATTCTTTGGCCGATTTGCATGCCTTGCATCTATTCGCTAGAGAGCCTCTGATTTGCATGCCTTGCCTGGTAACCCTCTGCACATGCTCAGTGCAGCTTGGTAGTGAAATGTCGGTGGGGTGTCCATTATGGCACCCTTTTTGGGGGGGGGAAGGGCAGAAAGGCATTTGGGAACCCTACAGTGTTTGTCCTCAGATTGCAAGGTATATGCCTGGCAAGTTTGGTGCAGATTGGTGTAGGGTTGGAAGAGCCTATTTGGGATATACCCACAAACCCAGACACCAAACACTTCTCTTTTATAGATACAGATTAGCATGTAAGGGGTAGAGTTTTAATGTTATTACATCAAATAATATGTAGAACATTTGTATTGTTGCAGGGTCCAATCTGGGTCAGTCACTGAGTTTAGTCTTCTGAGTTTTCGGACTTGTGCTAAAACCCATCCTCAGGGAACTTCTTTCTCACCAGAATATTAATGTCCATTCCCTGAGGATGGGCTCCAGCACAAGTCTGAAAACTTAGAAGACTAAACCTCTGGTCCCAATGACCAACCCAGACTAGATCCTGCAACATTATCCTGGAACACATATATTTGCCTTCATTCACATTTGTATTGTATTTGAGAAAGCCGGTTTGGTACAGTGGTTAAGGCATCAGGCTAGAAATAGACAGACTATGAATTCAAATGTCTCCTTAGCCACAAATCCAGCCAAATGATCTTGGACCAGTCACTTTCTTTCAACTCTAGAAAGGAGTTAATAGCAAACCACTTCTGAAAAACCTTGTTAAGAAAGTTGCAGGGGCTTATTCAGGGAATTGCCAGAAACTGGACAGAAT